>JAZDUH010000342.1:18962500-19220000 GCA_036419115.1 Scarus forsteni
GAGCAGAACAAGGATCTGCTTGCATCATTTAGGCTGTGTTTGTATATGATGTGTCTTAGCTGATGTTAAATGCCGACAGGATTTGCTGTTGAAGTGCTGCTGTTGGATGTTTTAGAACATGTTGTTGTACAAATGTACTTGGTCTTCTGTTTGCATTTTGTGAGAGGGTCTGGGAGTTGCACCTCTGTGCTATTAGAAGTATGACCCCATGGTGCCTTGCCTATGATAAGATTAATTATACCAGGTACCTGTTCCCTTACTTTGATCAGATGACAAACCTCCCTGAGAAGATTCCCACTGTGTATTAGCTCTATGAGACAAGCCAATTCTCAATGCAACTGTGTAGGAACATCCCCTTTGGGCAGATCCCTGTAGACCAGGCTACTGAAGTCACAGTTAACAAAGACGCCCAGCCTGTTCAATCTGAGTGCTGGAGTTCACAATTACTGCTTAACAAATGAGCACCACGGTGCATTCCTGAGGCTGTTGAGGGGATGCTACAAGGCAACAAATAGCTTTCTTATGCAGAGCTACAGCAGCCAAGAATCCAGAAAGTTGAGGAAGCAGCTCGTGCCATTCAGTGGCTTTGGCCGAGATGAGATCAAACTGAACTTGTGAGATGGCAGTAGGAAATTAAAAAAAGACAAGGACTGTTTTAAAGAATTCACAGGTTACAGTCCCAGGTTCTCTGTTTGTTCCTCAAGTGAGGGGAGTAGAAACTAAAAGCTGCCTCACCTTGTTTAGTTCTGACAACGGGCACAGTGAGTAACCCTGTCGAAGTAGACCCCAGAGCTTTGGATGCCTCATAGCACAAAAAAGATAGTGTCCAAACTACAGGGGGTAGAAAACAGGTGAAACATGCACGCACAGCACACAGACTACTTCAGTGAGCAGTTACTCTGAATTTCCACGTAGCATGCCTTCGCTCCGGCCGAAGGCAAGACCCACAGGAGGCAACCTTAAAGTGCTGCAGGGTGCGGCCCTGGAAGCTTGAAACACACGAATCATAGAGATAAAGGAGGAATCACAAATGAACACAATAACTGTCAATTTATGCGATAACAGAAAGACCAACATATGAACAGCAGGTTATATATCTTGCCTGATGTTGATTTACTGTCTTCATTGATATTATTTCCACTATTTCTGCTTTATTTTGGGATGACCCCGAGACTCAGCTCTTGTTTTCCTGCTAGGTTGATAAAACAAAAATTGACTTTTGCATATATCCAGTGATCCTGCACTGAGCCTGCTTGAATGCCCCTGTGGACAGATCGAGAGGCAGGCTCTGGAACAGGCTGATTAAAGGGATAGTTCAGTTTTTTTGAAGTGGGGGCTGTATGAGCTCCATATGACCACTAAGTACATTAGATACAGTAGAAAGTTCTCTCTTCTCCCTTAGTAAGCTACAGTCTGTAAGAGTCTGTGGCAAAAAAATAGACACTAACAGGAAAGTATCATACCAAATACAAAGGGTATTTTCTTCACCTACAAGAACTCAAATCAAAAAGTAATACCACAGTTGAAGAGTACGCCACATATGAGTGATTTTGGGGCAATAACCTTTCGGAAATATAAAGTTTATCTGGGCCTAGCTAACTCTTGTCACGTATCCCTCCGCTACCCCCCCACTATTCACTATATGATGTAACCGCATGCCCTCGTTACGCAGGGGAATACAGTAAAAGCTGGGTTCTCGATGATGCACATCTGTTTCTGCATCAAGGGAAGTATCACAAAAACCCATCTCAAAAATATTTGTCATATAATGTGCTTTTAATTAGTCTACAACAGGCGTCTGTAGCCGCTAGCTAACTACGGTGGAGTGATTTAGCGGAGGAATACACGTGAGTGGGCTTAGGTCCGGATAAACTTGATATCTCCGAAAATACCCTTTGTATTTGGTACGGTACTTTAATGTTAGCGTCTATTTTTTCGTCACAGACTCTTACAGACTGTGGCTTACTGAGGAAGAGGAGAGAACTTTCTGCTGTATCTAATGTACTTAGTTGCCATATGAAGCTCATACAACCCCACTTCAAAAAAACTGAACTACCCCTTTAAGGGACTAGGGTCAATTTGTTGTGGAGTGTGTGGCATACCAAATGCTGCAGGTACAGTAGGATATATCCTGTTTAAGTTTATTCTGCTTCAAGGAAAAAAGGAAAACATGATTGAAAAAGGTTCTATTAGAGTTATTCGGCCTAAGTTTGACCTAATGTCAGTCACCCACAGCACGAAAAAAATTAGAGTTGAGTCTGTTGTCTCAAAGTAGGACTTAATGGAAGGTATCAAAGTCAAGAAGCAGAGTCATAGGTTTACCAACAAATTAAAGGATAATTACAAAAGTTATCAGATGTGGCAGGATGCAGCACAGGCTTGAATATGGAAGTTAAGAGGAGGAAGAGTGGGGTGAAGCCGCAGCACATCCCTGGTAGTTTGTGGATCCTTGTGTGCGCTTGATTTGAGATCTTGGCACATTCACTGTTTGGATAAATTAATGATTAGAGTTTGTTTGATGACATAAAATTATACCATCAGCATCTGTGTTTCCAGCAAATCATCTGGCATGCTTTGCTCTTTTGCGTGATTCGATATACAGCAAGGACCTCATCAGAAGAAAAAGGAAATATAGTCAAGGGAAAAGAAATGAGAGCTTGTCTTTCAGGTGACAATAACAGCACTCCCTGATACCATGGCAACAAAAGGAATTCTCAATAAAGCCCATGACGAATCAGGACCTTGATGTTCATGGCTTTCAGACTGAAGACGGCGTAGGGAGGGAGATCAAGGACGGATCTCATTCAGTTCAGGAAAAATCTGCCAGCTTATGTCAAAAGTGAAATTTAACAGTAAAAGAGGATTTTGTATCAATTGCTTTTTGTTTCCTTGTTGTTTTGTGGACAGGATAACTCTAAAACTAATACATTGATTTGGATGATTAAAAAAAATCAGAATACGTTCATTGACTTTTGAGTTATCCTGTTTACAAACTAACAAATGAATGCAGACACAAACAGGGAGGTAAAAAATGCACAATGAAAGCCTAAGATAAAACAAATATCACAGTTTCAAGCTTATACACAGTAAGGCTAAACTTATATCTGTATTTAAAGGTGGTGAGTTAAGGTGGGCTGGTTTGAAACTCCAGGGTTGAAGATGGTCCTGCTCTGTCAGTGATCAGATTTAACACCACAAGAACTGTCCTATGCAAGGGAAACTGTTCTTTACTTACATTCTGGCTTTTGAATATCTATATCATACAGTTCAGATAAATGTACCTGTCTGGCCCAAAGCACAGCTCAGACAGTGCTTTGCCTTCCACACTAGATTAGCAGCAGCTAAAGAGCAAAGATCCTCCAAGCCGGGCCTTTCTGCTGAGTGGTAGACAGACGGCAGACCACTCTGCAGACAGTCCAGTCAGTAATCCCACCAAGGGGTCCTGCATATCCCCCTTCCCATAAAGCCCCAGTCTTGGATTATGAAGGTGACATTGGTGCAAAGAGAGTAGGGGGTTTATGCACACCTCATTACAGAGAAAGCAGGATAAGACTGGAAAAAGCTTGGCAATGTCTGAGCTGGGTGGGGTCACGGTGGTCCAGGATGAGTGACTTATGCTACTTGTAATTTTTTTAAGGAAACAGAATGTATGGAAAACATAGCAAGGTTCTTGATTTCAGGTGTTTTGACGGTAGGAATGGGAAATATGTGGAGTTTCAATGTGATGAAACAATACTGTATGTTGATGTTATCTGTGTTGCCATACAGTGGTCTCCCTTGTTTGGTTAAATGTTCACATTTTGGTTCAAATTAGGTAGTGTGTAAGAAATTGTCTGCAATTTTCTTTTAATAAAAACCTAATTTCTAATGAGGTTGTGGCATTAAAGGTGTAAATAAAAACAGAATACAATGATACGCAAATCTTTTATCAACCTACAGTACACCACAAAGACATTCAAGTAATGTTCAAGTAACTTTTGTTTTGCAAATATTCACTCATTTTGAATTGCCTGCTGCATATCTCTAAAGAGCTGGGACAGGGGCAGCAAAAGGCTGAAAATGAGGGATGCTCAAAAAGCACCCGTTTGTAACTTACCAAAGAGGAACAGATTCATTGGAAACAGGAAAGCCTTTGGAAATGAAAGGAGTATGAAATAAAAGGCTCAATAATTCACAAACAAGGATGGGGCAAGGTTCACCACTTTGTGAACAACTGCATGAGCAAATAGTCCAATAGTTAAAGGTTCATTCACACCAGACGGCCTAGGCGACCACTTTCAATGCAAAGTCACAGTACAGCCGGGGCGGGGCCAGCACTCCTGCAATGCAACATATGCATCCTGAGCAACTTGGTCGCACGACCAGGTCGCTTTGGACCAGGAAGTGTTGCTCAATTGCCAAAGTTTAAAATTGTGAACATTCCATTTGACGTCACATGTGGCTGTGGCGCAACAGCTAATCAGCATTGAGTGGGCGTGTATCTATTTTGCAGAGGATTCATGCCCAAAAAGATGGAAGAGTTTACAGGATGTATATATGAGTGAAAAAAGCAAGAGGGAGAAAGAAGTTAGGCTCGTGAAGAAGTTTCTACGTTAGCTGTACCTCGTTTAGCGTTGTATTGGAGACACAGAAATACTCATGACAGCTGATTTAATTCTAGCTTACATAAGAGTGACAATCCATGCATGGTGGGAACTTTAGTTTGTGAGTAAGTTAGTTCTGTCTTAGAAGTTGCAGTTCTCTGCAGTCCTGTTCTTCCTTGATCTGTTCATCATCCTGAGGACCACAAACATCAACGTGTCTGGTGGTCGTTGAGAAAGATGGTACAGCAGAGAACTCCCTACTCGAGGTGCAGCTGACAGATGATGCTGAGGCAGCAGCAGGGCCATCTCCACCTACAGCGGGCCAGCAGCAGAGACAGCAGCTGCAGCATTTTACATTGGTAGATAAGTGAAAAGGATACAGTTGGAATAATACCAGCTAAATTTATACATACAAATACATGATATGATATGATTGTGGTGAAACTGGAGCAGGTGTGACGTCACTGAGCAACAGCGACAAAATGGTATGGTATGGTGTGAGGGTGGGTCAGAGTGCATGGTAGGATAACTTGTTCATTTGTGAAGGTACCATTAATGCTGAAAGGTACATACAGGTTTAGGAGCAACATATGCTGCCATCCAAGCAACATCTTCTTCTTGATTATTTCAGCAAGACCGAACCAAGCCAATGCCAACTGACAATGGCCTCAGTCGGACAATAATATATACTAATGATACATTCATGTGCTCTCACTGTATGGGGCCAAATGTTTTTATTGCAGCCACTTTTTTGTTTTGGAGATAGGGACAAGAGTGTTGGGCTGCACCTCCTTACAGAGTGACTATTATAGAGGACTATGAGTCCCACCTCAACATAGCCTCTCTGTCTATGTTTGGTTGAGATGACATGCTGTATGGCAGTGCTCATTAAAAACATAATCAGAGGCTTCTTTGATAGTTAAATGGCTGCCATCACAAGACTTCATCCATTTCTTTTACAGTATGTTGGCCACATTGAGAAACCCTTAACATTTTTTTAACTTAACCTTTGCAGGAGTTCTCCAAAAAGGCCTTTTTTCAGTGACCTGAAACGCCTTTATGTGTAGACAAAGGGCCACATGCACAGAAAACCTGCAATGTTGCTCTTCATTAGCTATTTTAATTGACTTTATTTTCTTATTTTATGTTTCTTATTTTCTTATTTATTTATTTCTCTATTTATTTTTCACTAGAAACCCAACCATGAGAAGAACACTGTGCCACAATTGGCAGCAATTACACTAACAACAAAAAACCTCTAGGAAATATTGAGCAAATCCAGGCTCATGTTGAACAGCCTTCAACCAGAGTATATTGGAGGAGGGTGAATTAGTGTTGTGGATAGAGGCAAAGGCAGAATGTAATACAGTTATCAACTTCAGGATGACCAGACCATAAACTTGTCCTCATCATATTTTTCTATATTGAATTGATATTTCTTCATGGTTAACCCCTTGAGATACAGATGCAGATCTTGTTTTCAAGAGAGTCCCACTCTCAATATGGTTGTAAAGTTAGCTCCTGTGGTGGAATGAGCAATAACAAGCATGGATAGAGAGCTCAATCTGTTGTTAGTACTGTATTAACAGATATAGTGATTTAAAGGTTGAGAAGACTAATGGTGATTAATGTAGAACTTTTTACTTGCAAATAAATTAGGTTTAAATTGATTTTTAAAGGCTATTTATGTTAAATTATATTTGTTAATGGTTGATGAAGGATAAAGCAGATGGAGTCAAATGGGTCCACAGCAGCAGGCCATTCATTTTGGTTGTCAAGGCTACAGTAGTATACATACATGTGAGATTTGCAGGAAGTACTGTGTGTTTTCATTTATGATCACTTTGAGGTTGATATTAGGAACTGTAATGATAATGAAATTGGACTAAAAGATAGGCTAGATGTTTGCTATGTGGATCCACAGCAGCAGGCCATCCACACTAACGATCCCAAGCAGCCTTGAATTACATAAAACAGGCTGCATTAGTGTCAACATCAAAATATTATGAGAGTATTTTAAGAGACATTTAGTAGAGACAGAGCTGAAATTCCCATCACTGATCCATGACAAAATTCATCTAAAAGATCAAGAGAATGGCTTCATGTTTTAAAATTTTACAAACAGCACGGAGCTTCATGAATGTGCGACGATTAATTAAAGTCGGAGTAATTATTTAATCAAACTGTGATTAAAAGGGGGTCTTACGACTTGTTATCCGTCTGTTTCAGCCCATATGAGCTAAAAATAAGCCACAGATCAAGGAAACTGTGAACATGAACACAAAGTGAAACCAAATGTGTCATGTTCTTGCCACATGATATAGATAACACATTATGCAGCTGAAAATGAATCATACAGTTCTGGAAAAAAAGAAAACTAACGAGCTTATGACTTTGTTGATCATGTGCTGCATTTGCTTGATTACTTAATTGAAATCTCTTATAATGCAGTACTGTGATTTTACTCATACATCCACAACTGAAATAATGTGAAAACCTCCACTGAAAACAAAACAAGATGTTGAATCAGTAGTGAGGTGTGCCCCAACTATCAAGATTGAGTACTTACTCTCTTTTTTTTTAACAACTAACTATATTGAATTATTGTCTAATGAATTGCAAACACACAATACAGTTTTGCAGGCATCACAACTGTACCACTAAGGCTGCTACACACTGACATATTGGCCAATGTATAAGGAAATGTCAAGCCTCGTGAGTCTAAGTCAGGCCACACAGAACTAAATAAACATCAAGTATGTCCAGAAAAACACCATCACAACTTTTTCTCTGTTTGAAATGCATTGGCCTGTGTAGAACACGGCAAAATGTACCACAGGGACATGCTTTTACCAAAATGTTGATTATTTGAAATGACAGCATCATTGGAATTGGGATTTGTACATTAGATAAAAGAAGTTTACTTGTGGTGTATTTTCTTTGTGTCTCTTTCAGCTGAAATCAACATCATAGATACAACTTTAGAAACATGAGAAATGTTTAACATTTATAAAACTACATTATATATTTTTTAATGTATCAAGTTTGATTTGCTTTCTTGTTCAATAAATGTAACTGAATCAATGCTAATGAAAATATTGCTAAGACTGGCTGCATTCAATTTTGGATAACAGCAGATGAGCTGGACTGGTCTGATGCATTTTGCTAATTTTTCCCAGAATGGTATTTTTGGCACACTGCAGATTTATTTAGGGCCAGTCAGAAAATTCAGTAGACAGGTGCCACTGTGCTTTGGAATGTGAACCACTGCATAAAACAAACTGACCGAAACACGTCAGAATTGAAGCAAAAAATATCCCTACAATGGAGAAGTTTTACAGCACTGTTATTCATTTTTAACTTAATAGAGAAATGCAGTCAAGAGCTGATATATTTGCAACTAAAGCTGTTCGCATCCATGCTAATCTCTATACGTGCAGTCACTTCCCGCTGTCGTCTCCCTTGTACCTCCAACCTCTTTCTGCTCTGAAGGATGATTTTGCCCTCAAACTTTGGGTCACTCATAATCATTGCAGATTGGATCCAAGCAAGATGGACCTGCCTGATTAAAGACACTGAATCAGGCAGGTCCAGCTTCAGCACAAGGTTAAAACTGCATACTGCATACTACATTTTGGCAAAATAAGCACGTACCACTACTAGAACTATTGTGGGGTTGATAATAGCTTATGTGTGAATGAAGCTTTTTACATAATCTGTATTACTTACAAATGCTAAGACTGTACTCCCTTAAACAACTAGTATGCATTTTGAACGTCTCACCCGCCTCTAACATTCTAGTCATCTTGACAAAAAGTGAAAACAAATTCAATCAGTTTTTAATGTGAAATGTTTTTTTAATTAAATAGTCATCCTTTTTTCTGTAGTAGAAAATGAAAGTCATAACACTTTTTGTTCCATCTACAACATCCACACTACAACCCACACTGTTACAGTATGCAGCACTAAGTACTTTGACGGCATTATCCCAGGGGGGATTACTCCTCCCTCTGCTTAGTTCATATTCACAACTGTTGAACAGACGCTTTAAGCTCATATGACACATTGTGAAAATTCTATGCTACTCTGAGTTGTTCTTGTTATATACTCGGCCCAGAAGAAATGAAAGCCACACAGAAAATGACCATGTGAAGTTTTACTAACCAACATCTAGACATGAAAAGCTCTGTTGTATTTAAAAAAGCTTTCTGCCTTTTTATCCCCAGGAAAACATGTTGGGAAATGTTTAGTTTCGTTCTATGTTTTGACAAGCCGTTTTCAGATGTAATGGAGCATTTGTAGCCTTAAACCCTGCCGATGAGGACCTGATGTACCGTAGCAGCAAGTCAGAATTCGACTGCAGCAAATTCAGCTCTGAGATGTGACCTGACAGGCCTGGAGTATGGGTGTGTTGATGCACGAATTAGTAATGAACACAGAGAAACATCTGCCTCATCCTCCGATGTAAATTCTTATCCGTGGTTCGTCTGAAGTTATGTGGAGCAGTCAAGTTGGTCCCACACAACGCTAAGAAGACATTCTGGAAGAGGGATTAGATTTGGATTAGCTATGTCAGCACATACATGTCAACTCCAAGACTACTGTCTCAGATTAATGCTTGCCCTTCCTATCGGATTAGGATTAGAAGTTTGGACAAAGCAGAAGACAGATTAAGGGCCGGAAAGGAAGGCAATTGTCTTGTTACCCTTTAAAACAAAGTGAACCTAATAGTGATTTTCTCTGTTCTTTTCTCGGTGACTTTGGTGCTTCAGTGAGTTCTGTCAAGGAAATTTGCTTTGACTGCCTGATGATGGATCTATCATGAGTTTGAAGAGGCTTCAACTGTACCAGGACTTCAAACTGATGACTCAACAGTTTATTTTCTATTCTTAAACTTTTTCTTGACAGAACTCATCAAAGTTCAGCCACTTTCTCCAGTGTTGAAATATGAGGCTTATATGGGAGTGCCAAAAACTGCAGTTGTGCAAGGGTCCACCTGAGGCTGGCAATTGAGGTGCCACAAGTCACATACAGACAGGATAACTCCTATTTTTGATTTCCAAACCCTGATACCGATGAAGTTATTCGATTTTCTTGAGTCCAAGTGCTTCATCATTCATCAACCATGAATGGAGATGACATCATTCTCATTTTTAAATCAATTCACCCCAATTTAATTGCTGTTTAACTAGATGCTGCTTTATTAATCAATATAAGTCCTCTCCACCTTATAGTCATAAAACTGCTAATGTTAATGCTATATATTGATCTCTCTATCCATGATTATTGACTCCACCTCCATGAGGACCCTCCTGAACATGAGATGTCACAACAAGGCTTCAACGGGGATATGAGATACGATAGACTTGCTCTATTGTAAAGTGCCATTTGTTATGATTTGATACCATACAAATAAAGATTGACTGAATGATTGATTGAATTCTGAGTTACATACAGTGTGCTGCCATTAAAGCAACATACTTTCTGGGGGATATCCCTTCTTATTTCAGCAAGACAATTCCAAGACACATTCTGCCCGTGTCACAACAGCCTGGCTTTGGAGTAAAAAAGTTTGAGAATTAGATTGGCCTGCCTGCAGTCCAGACCTGTCTGTCATTTAAAATGTGTGGTGCTTTTTAAAACACTGAAGAATGACGACTAAAATCTTACATCGAGCAAGAATGGTTAAGAGTTCCATCTTCAAAGCTTCAACAATTAGTGTCAGATTACAAACCCAGAGCGTTGTACTGCAGATAGATCAAGTGTCATTCCATTTTCTTGATTCTCCATCTTGGATTTAATTTCACCTATGTGATCAGATGAATGTTATTTGTTTTTCACATTAACATTTGGTAGTTTTCATTGTGTTCCCTCTCTCTTCCTCTCTCTGTCTCCATGTATTCAAGTTCCCCTGTGAAGTGCGTGTTTCCTGCTATAAAAAATAGTCATCCAAACATATTGTCTGTCTCTTTAGAGGTTTTTTTCCGGAGTTTGGACGTATTCCTCCACAGTCCCAACTGCTGAAGTCTGTGTCCATTTTTACACTGGCATATGTCCGGAGCAAATAGTTTGAAGAACTTGGAGCTGAATGAAAACCAGACACACCAGATGGACCATTTCATATATTTCACTGGGAAAGAGCCTGTAGAAAGTGTAGAAAGTGGGAATGGGCAGAACCTTTCAAAAGCATATCCAGCAGGTGATTGGACAATCGTTCTGTCAATCCCATTCATTATGTGCGAATCAGATGAGGTAGTTGGCAGGTGCCACTTCACTACAATGGAGTCAAAAGGATAGAATGTAAATGACTTTGGGAAACAAACTCCCTTTAACACATATTGATAGTGGTGTGAAAATATCCTTTCTGTGTAGTGTTGTTATTTGTTCTTCATTTTAGAAAGAAATGTGATCAAATCTGATAAAACACCTACTGAAATAACAATAATAATAATAATAATAATAACTTAAATTTATATTGCGCCTTTCAAGGAACCCAAGGGCGCTTTCCAAAGTAGAGGGGACAAACAACGAATCAACAAAAAAGACCAAAGCAGAAAACCTGATTTGGACCTAAGCTAGACATTTAAACAGGGAAGGCCAGGGAGAACAGGTGAGTTTTGAGAAGTGATTTGAAACAGTCCAGAGTGGGAGAGTTGCGGATTTCTGTGGGGAGAGAGTTCCAGAGGGTGGGGGCTGCCACACTGAAGGCTCTGTAACCAAAAGTTTTAAGCTTGGTCCGTGGGATGGAGAGGAGACCAGCGTCAGATGACCGCAGACTCCTAGATGGGGTGTGTTGGTGGAGGAGATCAGCCAGGTACAGGGGGGAAAGTGCGTGAAGGGATCTGTAGGTGAGTAGGAGGAGCTTGTAACAAATGCGGAACTTGACTGGGAGCCAGTGGAGGTGAATGACAGTGGGGGTGATGTGCTGCACTGCTGAAGCTGTTAGCATCTATGCTAACCTCTGCACTATAGGTCACCCCCCTGCTGTCCTTTTACTTATATCTCACCTCCTCCTGCCATGAAGGATGCTGATTGGACCCTTGCACTTGGGACCACTCATAATTGTTGTAAGCTGGAGTGTGGCAAGATGGATTTGCCTGATTACAGACATTGAATCAGGCAGATCCATCTGCACTGTAAGGTTGCCAAAAAGAGTGAATTTGAATGAAAATAAAGGCACTACCAACATGCAGTTCAATCTCAGTGGGTTTGACCCTTTGTCTTTAAGGTGTATTCATATTATATAGGTCAAAAAGGATTTGCAAGTCATTGTATTCAACTTTAAGTTATGTTTTACACAGTATCACAGTGGGGTTTGGTAATCATCCAAGTCAGTTTCTTCAGATTGCTAAATGACTTTTTGTTAACCTCCAAATCTGTGGAAGTGAAAGTTTAAAAGCACATTTTATTCATTTTCAAGTGACTTCAATTCAGAAGGTTATTCTAAAAAAAAACTGTAATTGGAGATAGAATACCAGAACATTTAACCCATTTTCTATAACTGAAATTTTGACAAAACACAAGCTTTATCTTGACATTGCCATGAGGTTACAGTTCATTCTGCTTCCAGCAACCAAATTCAGTCTGTGCATTTGGCCCTGAAACCAAACAGTCTGCTGATGTGTGATGTTTTGTTTGCTTTTACCTTCATGCGGCAAGATTTTTTCCCTTGAGGTCGCTGCCAAGTAGATGTGTGAAGTCACTTGATGCTCTGGGCTGCCAGGTGTCTATTTTGCTTGTCTTCTTAACCTTCAAACAACAGCAGACTCCCTTTACAACAGCCTGCAGGGATGTGCGCTAACAGCAATTCCCCAGTCGGGAGCCTAGCAATTACAGCAGCCCTCCTCTACCCCTGTAATTGCAAAGGGAGCTGCTTCCTGAGTGATCTGACTGCCACTAGGGAGAGCAGCTTCATCACCTCCAGCAGCCCTGGGTAGATAAGGATGTTTGATTGCAGAGTTAAATAAAGGTTGTTTGCTAATAGGAGAGGTTGATTCATACCTAACTTGAACCATAACCTTTCTCTGTGGGGTTAGTCAATGTGCATGGTCGATAGGACAGGTTTACCAAGATAAGTGCAACCTGTAGTGCTTCTTCAAAATGGTTGGTATAATATTAAAACATGGTGGCACAAGAATAGCAAATGATTGTGTCCCAGGAAATAAGCATTACCCAGCAATCAGATTGATTGTATCCCATTACATCTTGGATAATTGCAACATTTTGGTGTGTATGATACTTACTATTCTGAGGACCACATTTGCTATCCAGAAAGTCAAAATAATGAGTACGAGCACAAGGAGGGTTGATTATGCACCATAAGTGATTATACAACCCCTAAATCCAATGACGCTGGGACACTGTGTAAAAGTTAATAAAACAGAATGTGATTATTTGCAGATCATTTTCAGACTATATTCATATGAATGCACTGAATAGAGTATATTTAATGTTCACACTTTAAATTTCATTGCTTTTTGGTAGTATTCACTCATTTTGAGTTTGATCCCTGCAACACTTGCTGTAAAAAGGTGGGACAGGGGTATTCTTACCACTGTTGTTACAACTCTTTTCATTTTAACCACATTAAATAAGTGTTTCACCAATGAACTTGCTTGATGGATGACTTCAGTTGATTGAAAGTCCTGGGTCTCTATTGTTCTAAAAATTTAAAAGGAGACATGTTTGGACTGCAGGCAGGCCAGTCTAGTACCTGGGATCTTTTGCTGCAAGGCCTGTTGTAATACATTTCTGAATAATGTCACTTGGATGGCAGAATATGTTGCTTTAAACCTATATGTGCCTTTCAGCATTATTTTTGCCTTCAGAGATGTGCAAGTTACCCCTGCCCTGGGCACTGACATAACGCCCATACCAAAATGATGTTGGTTTTTGATGAAGTACTGCGGGATTGAAGTACTGGGTCATCCAGCCTTGACTCTTACATATAGAAAACTTTCCAGAATCTCTAAATATTTTGATATTATTAAGGGCTGTAGAAATGAAGTTCCGCAATTCCTTGCAATTGTGCGTTGAGAGTAGTCCCGAATTATGACACTTGCCTGTTTCCAGTTAGCCTGTTCACCTGTGCTATGGAGCATTCCTGAGCTGTCCCAACTTTATTTTGAATGTGTTGCAGGTATCACATTCAAAATGAGTGCATATTCACAAAAGAATAAACGATAAAGTTTATCAGTTAGAACACTGAATCACAATGTCTTTGTAGTGTTCAGTTGACTACAGATTGGGAAGGATGTGAAAATAATTTCAATTTCATTTTTTATGTACACTATTTCACAACATCCCAGCTTTATTTGAATTGTAGTTTATAGACAAGTGTACTAAGAGAATTAATATGACACAACCCAATTAGAATGTAGCTCTTTTTCTCTTTAAATAAGTGTGTGCCCTCTGGCATGCTATTAGTAACAGAAAATGTCACTGTCCAACCAAACCAGATATGACCAAAAAAGGCAAGCTAAAAAAAGAAGGTCATTGTGGGTTGAATTAAACTTAATAACCTTAACAGCAAGCAAGTGAGCTTACTTAACTTTTAGTGACAAGAAATTAACATATCAAGAAAGGGACGAGCATTAGCATTGCTGCCAGATTCTGGTCCTATAAAATTCTGTGGAGAATACGGTTACACACCACTTCATACTGCAATAGGCTGGAGCTAGACCTAGACCTTAGCTATAACCCCAACCAGTGGTAGGTGGCTTTGTTTGGCAGAATTTGACAGCTTTGGTCTTTGTGACAGACCAGTGTGAAAGAAAACCAAACCAAGTAAAAAACAGTACCTCTCTGGCATACAGCGACCAGATGCGAACAGCTGAAAGTTTCAACCTATCCTGTCTGGGGTAAATATATCCAAATAGACAATGATCACGAGGGAACAATTTGATTTTTTTTTTGTATTTTTTATTGCACATTTGTCCGTTTTTATGTAATTTATTGATACTTGAAATGAGCTTGTGAGCTGCTGCGCTGAGTGTGAGGGAGGGCCACATGTAGCCCCCAGGCCGCATTTAGCCCACCCTTGTTTTATATAACCGAACATATGGCACAATCTGTGACTAGAAAAAAACAATCTTGTTTTATCTGCATTACTATTGCCTTTTTGATTATTAAATCATCTTCAATTCATGGCTAAAAAAGTACAAGAACTATGTACTCATATTTACTTGCATATAAAACCTGACCTCACTTCAAATTACGGCATATTTAGTGTCACTTGGGGACAAACTGAGTAAGCATTGTTTCTCGTTTGTCATTTCCTTCCAGAATAGAAATCTGATGCCATTTTATGTGTTTGTGTGGTCATGGCAACAAAACCCTTTTGCAGGTCTCATGTGTGGCACCGAAGGGCAGGAACACAACAACAGCTAAAAGTAGTTAATTGGTCTGTTTGCGCAATGATGTGCAGTATGGTTGATTAGACACAGCAGTGCTCCTACTCCTGAAGGGGCTGAAACGTTAGCACAGGTGAGGTGAGGGAGGTGCACTAGAGAATAAAACTCCTAACACATAGAAAAACAAGACTTTTATAAAAATTAAAGCCAAAGATGAGAGACCAGGATGAGATTTTGGTAAAACATATTTATTTATTTCTTCATAAAAACAACATGACTGCATTCAACCCAACTCCTTAGCCAAATCTGCTTCATTTTCATGTTTGTAAAGCAATTCAAACAGCAAAAAAGTGCCTTTACAACAGCAGGGTTGCAGCACATTATTGTGGAATGACATCTGTAAAGATACTGACAAAGTGTGTTTGTTAAGGTTGATTAAAACTCAACCAATCATGAAATGGAGATGAGGAATTTGCTGGAAGTAAACTGTAAGGTAAAGGAAAACATTTCTTTTTCTCATCAAGTCACTTGTCAGGATTAAGGGAGAATTAAACCGACAATTTAAAAAAAAAACTTTTTAGGCTGAGGTCTATTCATTTACCAATGAGTTGGAACGAAAGTCATTCTTGACGATAATGTATTATAAGTGGGTCATTCCTCAGAATTTTTCTTCAATAACCTAATTATGGCTCATTATTTGTAACGTATAATGTTGATGAACATTAATCATAATCTTGATTAGCTTTGCTTAGTGTAACCCTTACAAGGTAGTAGTACAAAAGAATAATTATTGACTCTCAAGAGGCATTTAACAATCAGCCTATAATCACTGACATTGACCAGCATTTAGCATTCATCAAAATATAAGTGAAAATACATTCTCAGGGTCAGTTTTGCTGTATTCAAACTGGTCAACACAGGGAGGAACATTGTGCTGCTGGGATATTATGTTCCCTGGTGGCCCACTGATACAGATTTTAAATGTTCGCCACATAGATGGGACATATGGCATGCTTAACTATGGGAAGCTTGGTAAAACAGAGCTTGGTGCTATCAGTGGAAGTAAACTCTTGCTGGGTTTTAAATGTGTGTTTGGATATAAAAGACGACTCTATTTGCCTTTGAGAAAGTACCCTGGTACCAGCTTTTTTAATGTGAAGAGGCAACACCTTTTAGAGTTAATGAAAGAAAAGAACATTTATTCTATAACTACAACCCTATGGGTCACACCAAGCAAAGAATACTTAATGCATCCTGACATCCTGCTTTCTATCAATGAGCAGTAAAGGACAGTATTCATGGAAATCTTCTGGTTAATGGCCCACTTGCATTAGATTATGATTACGCAGAAATAATGCCAAAATGCTCATAATTGGAATGCTTCAAACATACTACTTCATAGTGATTGTTTGAACCCTAAACTTTAGTTTACCCACCTCCTGTAAAACATAGCAGTGCAGGATAATTAGGTGCTATGAAGCTAAAATGGTAGAACAAAACAAGCTCCCTAAACTATCATGATTTGACCCCCTGTTGGATCCCAAGCAGCATTCCTTCACAGAAACAGTATGGATAGTGGTTAAGCAAAAATATTGCAGGGGAAATGTATGTTATTATATTAACCTGAAGTTGGCTCGAGGGTCAGGCACAAAGTTACGACCATTAATGGATCCATGTTTTATTGCAATGCTCCAGAGATCCAGGCAGTCCCATCACTCAAGCCTAATTGACATGATGAGGAGCTATTACTGTATTGATCCACCTGGCGAGTGGCACTGGATCAGCTGGGGCCTGTATCGACCTCACTAAGTGGGTCCTCCGACCTCTGAGGGTCAAGTAAATGTTAAGGGGGTATTACTAGTTGTTTTGCTGTGTTGGATTTCATTCAGATTTAAGGTGAAGTAAAGGAGGGATTTGGAGTAGGCAGAGAAAAAGACATAAAAATCCAATAAAGCTCCTCCTCCTGCTGGGAGGAAAAAAGCTGATTCTGGCCCTGCTCAAAGTACCCGTAAAGACATTGTGCTTATAGAAAATGTTCTTTTCCTCCTGGGACCAAGACAAACTAGGGTTTGAAAGTTTCAGTAACGTTAACAAAATAACATTTCCAACAAGCTTAGCTTATGCACTTCCATTCAACCTCAACAACAATAACCCGGGTCTTGGTAAATCTCACACTCAGTAGAAAATAATAAACTTTAATTAACTTGTATCAGAGAGACTCATTGTAACCAAAGTTTTAAATCTTTTTTTTAAACAACTAGCCACATATGAGTAAACTAAACATATGTTCCCCTCAACATCTCTAAGCTTGAACTTTCTGTTTACATCTGAATTGACAATTTTCATAGAGAAGGCAGATTAATTTAGATCCAATATACACCACTCAGATATTGCTAAAAACATGCACTGTACTGCTTTGAAAATTAGTTCAGACATTCAGAGTTTGAAAGCAAATGTGGCCCTAAAAGGATGGCACAAAGTGCATTGTTCAAAAGTTTGTCGGGGAAAAGGGTCTGGGGTGTGTCTGTCTGTATTTTGCATTAATAATATGAGTTATACACCTTGATAGGTGTGTGTGTGACACAGTGTGAATCAAACCAACTAAATGTGTCAGCTCTCATCCCCTATCAGTGCTGTATGTGCTTTAGATTTCTTTGTTTTGCCCAAATTGTGTTTTTCATTATTTCTTTCCTCTCCATTTTTTGTGCTACTTTATAGACAGAGTCCACACAGTTCCCTAAAATGTGTTTTGCTCAGAGTTCAATACTAAAAAGTATATTTCTCTGAAGCATCCCCCAACATCAGAACCATTAAAAAAGAAGTGCTGGACACACCTGTTTGACACGTGGCTGTGTGATGTCAGTTTTAACTCTGGTGAGTCAGAGCTTTCAGACTGCCAATGCCCCGCATCTCAACAGAGACAGAGAAATTGCAAAGCTTGATATATCTCTGCCAAAATACAGGAAAACTTAAAACAGACAGCCATATTTAACTTTATTTCTGCAGAAATGTCACATGTTCACATTAGTAGAATATGTCACAGTAATGATAAACACAGTATGGTTACACCTGTGCTTGTCAAAGCTGATTGGTTTGTCAAGTTTGAGAGGAAACTCCCCAAGTTCGTTTAGAATGTATTTACTTTAAATTGCTCATGTCAGTGATAAAATTAATCAATTGCTGATTTTTTGTGTGGTCAAAAGTTGGCCATAGGATTTCAAGGGCAAAAATACCAAACACGTGACTCTCCTGATACTCAATGTCATGCTTTGTGAGTAAACGACTGGAAGTTGATGGTGCTTTTTCTTCTTGAAAGTAGTGTAGTTAGGTTCTTTTTGGCAAATAATGAGCCATAATTTGAACCATTTCTGATCCTGTCTGGGTCTTTGATTTGCAAAGTATGCAGAACAAAGTGCTAGGATTTAATAAGGGGATTGTAAAGCAAAAAGATTAATGATATTGATTTACTGAGGGAGTTGTTATTGATTCTGAAATGCAAGTGATTTGTGATTCCCATATCTATTTTTAGTAATGTTCTGTTCAACACATGGCTTGTCGCTCTTTATTGTATATTTATATTTTGACAGTCAAGCCATGAAAATAAATTTATATGTCAATGTGGCCTTTAATAAGGTAAAACGTTTTAAGGGTTTGAGGGCTGTTGCAGAAGGTGGAGAGGCCAAGCTTACATGCTTTGTATGAAAGGCATGCTTTTGCAAACAGGAGCTGACACACCATCAGACCTTCAGTGGCTGTGAACCTTAAGACTTCAGTCCAGATTACTGTGGTCTATGGGACTTTGTTCCAGCATCTTCAAGACAGGATAACACCAACATTGCACCTCATCAAACCTTAGTTCAAGACAAACACACCTCTTAGTGCCAATCAGAGCACATGTTCATTTTCTATTTAAACAGCCTGAGCGCACGGCATAAAAATTGATAACTGCCTCCAGTGGAACAACATCTGTTCTACATCCCAAAACACTTTGGTACAATAGGGCCCATACATTTTTTGCTTTGTAACAACAAAAATGTTACTTATTTAACAACCAATCACTCTTACAAATGGGAAATATGGTGTTCAGCTTGACAGCCATTTTAGAAATGAGGAATTGTTTAGATGGATGACACAGCTTAACGAATGGCGTATTTCAAATGCTTAGGTGTCCTCTACATAGAACAGCAGGTATAGCCATGATACTCCATAAGGTTTTGAAGACTGACTTTGAAGATATATTTCTTCTACAGAAGAAATGTATGAATTGCTGGGTCCCAGGAGGATAAACCTGATGAGAATTCAAAACAGAAACAAAATTTTGTGGATCATGAGAAAACCTGATTAGGCAGCTTAGTGAGTTAATACAATAATAAATTATCATAAAATAGACTTCTGAATTTTTACACATCCACCAAATACTGTACACTGTATAACAATATCTCCAGAGTGATAAAATAATTAAAAAAAACCTGGACTAGTCCATCATCATTGGTTCCTCTTAATCCCAGCCAAAGTCATGGCCTGTCATGTGATAAAATTTGCTGTTAAAGGGTTTGTAAAAGTCCCTTAGCTTCTGCACTACCTCTGGGTCAATATTAGGATGGGTCCTGCCTTTGGTTTTGCCCAGGCAGTGTGGCTTACTGTTCCCCTCTGGTCTCTTAAGGCATGGAAAGCCTTTTGCTGGGTTAAAGTGGAAATGCCTCTCTGTGACCACCCTCTTCAGCCCGAGAAAGTCCTGGACTCGGGCCATTTCACCGGCTGGGTCGCTGATCAGACGCTCTCCGCTCACAAACAGCAGCTGATCCATTGGAAAGTACTGGAGCCAGCGCTCAAGGTGCTTGGCATACATGCCTATCTGAACGGCACTCCACGTGGTGTCGATCAGGCCCGCCGACATGTTCTTGAAGGTGAGGCTCTCAAAAGAGGGAATGTCTGGCTTCTTGGAGCGAGTCTGGGTGTAATCTGAGATGGCCCGGGTGACAGGATCCCGGACTACTACAATAAGCTTTGTGTCTTTAGACATGGTGTAGATTCGAGCTGGGACCTCCTTGGTGACGAAGTAGCTGGGGGTTTTCTCCATGGTCAGCTGGCCATCAGAAGACTTGGGCATCAGTTCCCTGCAACAGACAAAAAACAAGTGGTCAATATGTAGATTTTGCAACGTTATTACTTTGTGGAGCATAAACTGTGGTAGCTACAGGACTTGTCCTAAATATGTGTTTATTGAATTGAGTACTGGCATTGTGAATGACTACATTATAAACAGGCTACCATCTGACTTTTTCTGTGATACCTTCCAATTTTATGTGCCACAACCGTAGACCCTATCAACTTTACTTTCAAGCTTTAACAGAGCAGCATTTAAACAAAAATTGCAGAAGACAAAAGGGATGAAGGGAAAGGATGAATATGTCACCATCTGTCAATACTGTGGAGCCTTAAAGAGGCTGGGTCAAATTTGAACAGTGGACTTAGAAGACCTGTGACAAAAGTCATGATGTAGAGAACAGCACATGGAGGTAGTGATAACCAGTGAATAATCTAAGGTGGTTTTCACACTTGCAGCTCAGTTGCTCTGTTGCTCTGTTGCAATTCAGTTTAAAAATGGTGAAGTCCAAGCTGGTTCACACCAGTGAGATCCTGAGTAGCATGAAAGGATGCATTGTGTCATTATGTCAAAGCCAGCGTTGTTTTAACTGTGACTCACGCTGTGCATTATGGGAAGATACCCAGCAGGTTATGTGACCAACAAAACCAAATATATTGATTATAGTAGATATTAAATGTCATATGTAGGATCACACAGATGAGCATATCAATGTGGGACACTCCTGACAATATAAATGTCTGTGCATGAGGATGGTTTTAATGGTTTTAATGGCTTTCTGCATCTACAGTGGACCGTTGAGAACACCAAGTAGCATGGTAATGTAACACAACATGCTGAAAAGTTGAGAGCAGCTTTAAAAAGCATACGTTCTCCTTCTTGGATGAGCTCAACTAAATGCTGGGACTTAAATGACTTTTTGAACCAGTCTGTGTTGTACAGTCCTGATCTGCTGCAGAGGCATTCAGTAATGACAGCCTGTTATTTATTGAATATTCTGCCTGTGTCCAGAAAGCAACTCTGTGGTACCAACAACAAAAATATTATGCAGTGTTTTGTTATAGGCCTTGCTGCCTAGTATGCAGTTATTTTTACTACTGCTGCAGCTTATGCTGCCACAGCAGTGTGATGAGTTAACTCGTCACCCTGTTTGTGCCAGTTGCTAGGTTGATTGAGTCCTAACTGCAAATGAACCGCTCCAAGAGTCAGTTAGAAGCAAGGCAACAACCTTTTTTCAAGACATGTCAGCACTGTGGTTTGTGCTGAAACAAGGATTGATTGATGTGGTCATATATATAGTTTCTGTTGGCAACATTCTTCCTGTCTTTTTTCATAAACAAGTGCACCTTTCATATGTTGGTGAGATTTTTTTCATAACTTTAACCAAATTAAGTCAAGACAATTCAATTTCCATTCATTTAGAAGAAGAGCACTTTTTTTTCTTTCACAAAACATGCCACACACGGAACATCATAAGTACATGATCCTACCAAGAGACCTTGGAACAAAGTGTGTAATGTGACCATTGTTTTAGTTCTTATACGTTGCAATCAGGCAGAGATCTTAGACTGCCTTACAACTTCTCAGTACATCACAGCAGGGCTCTATCTTTTAGATAAAAATGTACAAGAAGTGTTTGTGTTCCAAGAACACAAATCTCTGCCAAGGCATTTCTGACATTTTAAGGAGAGTCATAAGTAAAAATGTAGAAAACTGCCCTATGGTAAAATGTTACCAAAACATTTTAAAAAGTTCCTGGATCTGTCCTCATATTTGAATCTCCAACAAAACTTAATCACCTCTTCCTTGTGCCATGACCAACATTCCCTGAAAATGTCATCCATCTGTTCTTATTTAAAATTCAACGAACAGTAGCAACTATTGAGTATGATACTTAGAAGAATCATAATGTACTTCAGAGTCCCTACATAAACTAAACTGGCATCCAAGAATCATTAGAAGTATTAAATGGGACAAAGGCATATAGTTCCAGCCCTAGCAGGTACCACACAAGTCCAATCAACCATTTTTGATCACATGCCAGCTCGATACACGGCCAATGACATGTTCTGAATGTGATCCCCGAGGGTAGACATTCATCTCCTGCTGCTGCATTTAATCTACCTTCAGCCCTCAATCCTCTTTCAAAGCCCACAATCCTCCCATTGAAATATTCCACACCTTCATTACATTATACAAAGGCTGTTTTAACTGCAAAAAAGGCAGCATTGTGCTTCTTAATGTCAGGCCAAGACAGACTGCTATGACTTCACCTCCCTGCTCCTGTTTGTCAGCGATCTGGTGAAAAATGTGCAGATCTGGAGAGGCGTTTCATTCCTTGAGAGAAAATGCAAAGCGTTTGGAGCTGTCAGTTCCCGTAACTGCATATTCTTTTTGACCCTGAATGGCTCTGGTTGATCATAATATAGCCTGTTAACCGCAGCCCTGCCTGGATAATGGCTAAAGTGAGCCAAGGGGGATTAGGACTAAGCCAAACACGCTGGAGCATTAGAGGCTGGTTGACTGCCTTGTTGGCTGGCTTGGTGGCTGGCTCGTCTCTGGAGAGAAACTGAGAGAGATGTGTGGCCATGATGATCACAGTCTGTGGTAAGTAGTTAATCCGTGAAGACATTCAAGTGATGTACGCACAACCACAAATGCTACTCGACTGAATATGCTCGCAATTCATGTGACTGTACTCAAGGTTGTCTTCTTTTAAGTTTTAGGCTGTTAGAAAAATTCCACATAAAACAAGGTCAGCTTTTGTTAAGAGATCAGGTCCAGTATGGTGTGCCGTTGACATCAACAGCACTTTTAATTAGAATGGTAAGTTGATCTGTACAAAAGTAATGAAAGTAATGAATTGTATCTTTGTCAAGGACAACCGCTCAGTACTGTTCCATTCAAATCATCTCAGCAAATGTAGATAAGCTCCCTAAAGACTCATATCCATCATCTGTTTGTCACTGTGACTGCGTTCTTATGCTGCTTTTAGCTTGAAAAACGAATGCGGCGCGTAAAATTAGATCCTCATCAACATGTACACAAAGGGCCCTATTGGGCTACATGAAGAATGTGCTCCACAAGCATGGCACAGTGATTTGGTGTTGTGTCCATTTTCATTTTGCTCCCTGGCAACACTAACTGATTGGTTTGAACTTTGCTCGTCTATTTGATCACTCACCTTTTACTTTTTTCTCAAACACACAAAAAAGCACAGGGCTCCATATGAAATATGCTAATGCTCAGATTTAAATTCTATTTCACCCAAAGTTTCCTTTAAAATTAGATATACTACTAAATACACACGACAGTCATGCGCATAAAAACTGTGATATCATTAACCAGAAATGCTCACTAACTAGAATTTTTGTGACTTATTTGGTGTAAAAATGGAAAACTTCCCTGTTATGTAATGTTAATCCTTTCCAAAGCTGCTTCATCTGCTTCTGGAGGCAGATCACCGCCAAAATCATCTCATTAGTTCTTTCTTGTGCCATGACCATTAATGATGATGTCATCAAAATAGCTCTTTTGCACACTGATAGACAGCTGGTTAAACAAACACTGGCAATAACGCAACCTCCTTGGCAGGGTTAATCATTAGAACTTTCAGTCAGCATAATATTAGTGACATACATAATTTTGTGGGATAAATGAAAATTTATAGTTTTTGAAATTTTGTATGCTCTGTAGTATGTTTAACACGCCACCCTTATGTGATCGAGCACTTCAATGAAAAAGACATAAGGTCTGAAGCATTAAGACCCCCCCCCCCCCATTATGTGCCAACAGCTGCTTAAAATGCCTCAACCCCTGCCCCAAATAGACCCTAGAACATGACATCCTACCAATTTGTGTATTATTCAGAAATTGGGAACAACATGGTGTTTGGCAGTGCTGAGCTGACCAATTAACCTCTAAACCAATCAGAGTGAACTAGACCCATGTGGGAAAGAGCCTGAAAGAGGCAGGAACTCAAACATATAGAGGATACAGCACTTGGAGTTAGTCTGTGTATAAAACCAGCTGGTTTTTGAACATAAGTGACAATTAACATATAAAATATCACCTCTTTAAAGCTCACTGTTGGAGCCTTTGAAATGTTTGTATATTTTAATGTTTCTGGGTGTGATATGCACGTTGTGCCTTCATTTTGATAGCTAGAAGGTACCTGCGCCAGACCTCATTCCAACTGAGTTGTCTCAATCAGATCAGACTTTTTACATCAGCTTAGACTGCTCACCAATAGAAAATACACACCACCAGCACCACAGCAGGCTGTTTTTACTGCATTTTGCTCCCTCAAGTGGAGTGGCTGTTGAGTTACTGTGGCAATAGGTGACCTTCACTCAACTGTACCCCTAAATGTCACTGTGAAGCAGCTGATATAAGCAGACTGAGTCCTTGTGAATGTCTCTTTGTTGGGATTTTGAAACAAGCCCGTGGCTCCCTGCAATTTATCAGTCTGGCTTGGAAAAGCAAAATTATTAGACTTGTATATATTTGCATGTACAACACAAGAATATCATTGTTTTTGCTTTAAGGATACAGAAATGCTGGTACTGGTAAGCTGCAATGCTTTTTGGACCAAAAATTGGTGCTGCCAGCACAAAAATCAGTTGTTAATTGTCAAAAGCCCTCACACCAGATAAATGTATCTTTTCTACCAAAATAATTTACTCTTATACTTTCAGTTTGGAGCATGTACGTATATTGCTGGCATGGTTTTGCATTCATGTTGTTTGTCTCTTGCACTAAAATTCTGGTTCGATAAAACTTTAAACTCTTCCATAGCTATTAATTTCACTCCACTTTGAATAATAGATGTTGATCTGGTTGTTATACAATGTGTGCACATCTATTCTCTCTTATGGAGGTCTAGCGGCGAGAAGCTCAATATTTCCTTGGGAACATCACATCAATCCATGTTTTCACGCCTAACTTGTCAGAAAGGAAGGGAGATTCACACACTCTGCTTTTTGCATTTAACAGATTTATTTATTAACTACATCAAAGTTACATTGTGGTTTGTGCAGCTGCTCACAAGGGATCTCAAACTGGTTCAACAAATGTTAAGAATGCAAGAGCTGTGTGTGGAAATATCTCTATTTCTGCTGAATATCAGGAAGCAAAACATGGAAAGAATTATGTATTTCTGATCCAGGGAAGGAATATCAAGTTTTTATACATACCAATTTATCTTTAAACATATGGACAATATTAAACCAAATAAGATTGTTTTCCAGTAGTTTATACACACATCCTCTGATTTTCTGATCATTAATGAGTACAATGATTAAAAAAGCCAAAACCACAAACCCCAACATGCGTGTCAAACACAAGAAGGTATGTTGGAAATGTTTAATGCTATCAGAGGATTTTAGAAACTATATTACTTGACTTGCAATACTGTATTGCTCAATAATATTATTTGTTCAACTAAACAATCTTGAAATCTGCTTGAAACCATGGAAACAACAATGGGTATCTATAAAACCCAGTAGCTTTCAATTTGTAATAAAACACTTGCTACTTGCCAGTCCCAGACACTTTTCCAAGTGTTGCTGCCATAGCTGCACAATCTTTTGTATTAGATGTTTAATCGTCTATACAGTAAGCTCTAGTGGCATGATACGTCTTGAGCAATGTTGCAAAAAAAATGACATAAAACACTTACTATATATACACCAATCAGGTATGACATTATAACCAACTGCAGTGCTGACCCATATGTGGCTATAAAGTCCCATATATTCAACAAACTGTGATGCCAAACCCCAATGTGATCAAACCCAATATTAACTTTTTAGCAGTTTGAGCAGTTTGGATAAGACCGCAGGACCAGCCTTGATCCTGTCACTGGTTCATGGAACCACATTTTGTTAGATACTGACCACTGCAGACCCCACAAGAGCTGCGGTTTCGGACATGTTTTTGCGAAGAGTTTGTCCAAGATGGACATGTGACACATATTGGATTTGGTATGTCATGTTAGTATCCCTCATAAAAACAAGAATGGTGCAGTGGTGGTGTGTTATGCCAATGCTGTGTCTGTCTCAACTTGTAAGGATTAATAACTGGCTCGATCGATTGAGTATTAGTAGCAGAATTTACATACTGTGCTTTTAAAGTGTAATTATATAGAATGATGTGGTATCATGGTATAATGTCATCGCATAACATACTGAAATAAAATACCATATATTCATGCAATATGCTGATTTGTGGAAACAAATAATTGTTTTTGAATAAAATAAAATAAAAAATTCAGCTGAAAAAAATTGAGTTAAGATTTTTATTTTGTGTCACCCATTCCTAATTTGTGTCAAGTAGCTCAAACTGTCAAAGTATGTATCTGGAATCAATAGTGTTAGATCATACTTTTGTGTTTTATTGAGAGCTGGTTGATCCAAAGGGAAATACAGGAAGGCAGAGCAGCCATGTCATTAAAGTGATTACAATAATTTCCAACCATCTGTTGGTACTCCCACAAAGAGCTACAACACTACACTCTGACACCAAGCAGCTTTCATCTTGGTGGAAACAAAAAGAGAAATGATGCTCAAGATTTCATGTGTGGAGCATGGAGAAGAATCATAGGAGCGTAGGCGTGCCTCATTAGTGCCACACAAACAGATGAGTATCTATTTCCTATGCAGTTTTGTCACCTTATGTGACCTGCTGCTGTTTGCCTTTTTTTTGTCTTCCACTGAGCCTTGGCCACCACTGCATGTGCTGGAAAAAATCCCCAATCAAAAACTCCTAATCAAGGTAATAGGTGCGAGAGACACAAACAACTCCATCAGAACCCTCACAATTACCTGCCGCATCTCTTGGCTACACACAAGCGTGGCGCTATAGGCCTCTCACGGGGGCCCAGAGGGACAAAACTTACTACCAATCAAACTTTCCACTTAGTCCCCGAGCAAAACAATCTGTGTGAGAAGAACATGCATTATTCATTCAAGCAGAGACAGTGCAGGGGGAGAACATCTCTGCCTGAGCGCGGAGCGAGAGACTTGCCTAGGGGGGGCAGATGTAGCAAGCTTTCACAATTTGTTCTGCTTAATAAACAATGTCGCCTGGAACCAATAGGTTTTCACAACAACGCAATCTATCAATCAGCCGCGTGAAAGCATTATCATTGAGCGCCAAGACAATCAAAGTAGTTTTGGGTCTATAAATGAGCTGCGGCGGGCCGACTTTTGCCCCCCTCATGAATCCTGCATGTTTCATTCACACTTCATGAAGCTAAAAAACAAGCTTTACTCCAAAGGTGTAATGCTGTGATGGTGCTGTAATGCATTTTCAGCGTTGTAAAGCAGACGGAGCTTAAAGAGTTTCTGACTTAATTGGTCACCTAAAAATAAACCAGTGAAGATGGCTGTGTGAACACATTATCACTCTTCGCCCTCTAACCTGCCCTTCCAGTCTCACAGGACTGGGACTCAGCTGAGGAGATAACAGGGGCGTTGTGAATGAGATAAAGTGAGACAGGTGGGAGCACAAGGAGTAAGGAGAGGATGAGATGGAATCAGGTGCTCCGGGGGGGTTTGGGACTGCATGGCTCGACCAATTTGATACAGATGCTAGAGCTGGATGACATGGACCAAATATCACATCTGGATGTATTTAAACTGAATGCCACAACACAATATACACTTAGTCAGGTTTACCTGTTCATCAGACCATGGATCATTTAAAAGCGGGCCACTACAAAATAAAATGTTAAAAAAAATCTGTACCATTGCATGTAGCTTGACTTTACACTCAGCTTTTAATTTCATTTAAAAGCGCCTTTCTCAGCACACAAGGACATTTTACAGAGAATTAAAACTGTCTAACTAATTAACTGTCTGGTTCTGTCTCCTCTGTGGTGAAAAGAAAAGTACAACCCGAGATAAATTCACTTTAAAACTTTGCGTACATGCACTCCTCCACATGTGCTTGTGAACTGTAGTTTACTTGCAAACTGTTTTAATGTCATTTCCCAGCTTCAATGCAATGCCAGGTAAGTTCTCCTCTCCGCTCTAACTGCTGTCTCATGGAACGAGATGAAAGCTGTTCATGCAGGATTCTGCTCATAGACACAGCAGACAGAAGGCAGATATTCCTGATGAAGCATACTAATCACTTGAAACAAGGCTGCTAAAAATGTCAAGATGGACAGTCAGTCATAGCAGAAGTCTGTGTGCGTGAAGAAAACTTAACCCCCAAATTCCACATAAAGCAAACACTTCTTGCACCGTGGTTTTGCTCGAACCAAAAGGCTGGAGACATCGCCCACTGGAAGCACCACAGCACACACAACACCAACATCTGTGCAAGCAGCAGCAAAATGGGTCAGTCAACAAGTAACAAGACCTACTACTGACAAGGTCACTCTACTGGAGGACATTTATATCAACATAATCCCACCTCTTGCAGATTGGTATTTTCGGTCCACAATGTGCATATAACATAAATATAGGACAATAATGTTGGTGGAAATCACTATTTATGTGAGAACTGAGCTGCTTGGTGAAAGTCTGCACTCACTTTCTCTAAGAAAAATGTGAGTCAGTTAGAATTACAGGGTATAATCACAACTGAAGGAGAATGAAAAGACTGCATTAAAAAGTACATGATTTTTTTTCCAACAATTTGTCCCACTGCTCTAAACGCAACTTCCAGCAATATTCTTTTACTTTATATCCGCTTTAAAACAATTTTATTTAATTTTTGACAACTTCATTTATTGTCCAGCCTTAGTTCTGAGGGCATGCAGCAATGATGATGACTTTTACACACAAGATAAGATGAGTTGGGATGACTGCCCTTGCCAAAGATGCTTACCCGTTTTAAACTTGGTCTGGAACTCATCTCCAAGTGCATCTGTCTGATAATTCCAAGTGGCTGCATACCACCACCCCTCATCCCATCTTTGAGAGCAGAAACTATTCCCACAGTAGCTCACCCCTCTAAGAGCTGCACTGTAAGATAAGGAGCCTCATAACATGAGATAATGCCCCACTTCTTTTTCTCTTTAACCGACTGTTGTCACTGCAGTCTGGAGGAACTGAAATATCGATGCAAATTAGAGACATCCAAGCAGAACACACTTGATACAAAAATGACATTTTTAGCATGTCTGTCCTTGTCTTCAGTGAGCTGGTCTCTGAGAAGAATCATTCAGCAGCTGAACAAAAAGCCACACTCAGCAGTGTGGTAAAGTCCTACCTTTGAACCTGCTACCTGATAACACTGAATGTAAACACAGCTCCAAGTTTCAAACACTGTCTCACCGTCAGCTTCTTTAATGGACACACCTGACTGCCTGCAGACAAAATACAAGGAAATTACACAACACTGTGCTCCAGAATTAACACTTGTCTGCTGGTTGCTGCTACACTGTTGTATCTTCTGCTACTGCTGCTTGAAAAATGCAAACAAAGCAGGACACAAGGTACCAGTAGCTGAAAATGTAGGCTTCTATCAGGACAGGGAAAGAAATCAGGTTGTTAAGATATCTGTATGATTCTAAACTAAATAGGGCAAGTGATCGTGCAACAGATCCATTGTGCTATTGATGTAAATTTTTGCCTGAATGGGACACGTTTCGCCTCTTTTGCCCTCTCGCCATCATTTAAAACATCTAACCTCTCAAATTCACCTCAAGCCATTGCATGACCGCCAGTCAGCATGAAGGCTGAGATCATTGACAGAAGAGGAAATAAACAGTGCTGCACACTGGCATTGGAGATCCACTGCATGGTTATTTTAGTATTTAGACACCCAATTCAACCCAAAAAGAGGAGAAATGTGAAGAGGTGTCAGGAGAGTGTTGAGTGTTCAGTAATTTTATGAAGAGCATTTTATGTCTTTATTATGAAATCAAACAGAATGGATTGAAAACAGCCGAAAAACTGGCACAAAAAATATGATCTCAAAAATACAAAAAAATGTGGATTAACAAATGTAATAATAATACATTCGTAATTGCAATTGTAACTTCATAAATCCACAGGTTTTTTTTTTAACAATTCAAACATACTATTCTCATGAACCACAAATTCAGTCATGTCTCCAGAAGTTTTGCTTTAATTTCTATATGAATCTCGTGGGTGAGATCTCCTCTGAAAACTGTAAGAAACCTCCTTATTAATCAGTCTTATTCAGAAAGATGGGGTGACAACTTCCACCCCCACAGTGAGCTGGTGCTACAAGAGACATGGAGAGAGTAAACTGGAGAAGACAAACAGATAAGTCCTTGTATAAATAAACAGCAATGCTTGGAGTAACTTTCCTTCTGCCTTATTGATAGCATAATCAGACATTAACACTGATAATTTAAACCTACCAGCTTAGCGACCTTATTATGGTTTCAGCTTTATTGACAGTTTGCTTACTCTCAGTTATCGGCCAATTTATGTATAAATAAATAAACTTTAATTAGATATACTATCAGAACAAATCACCACATTTCATTTGTTCATTCACACTTTTTGGATTTTTGATATAATTTTGTTTGCATTTTTTTGTTTTCTAATCCATTATTTTTGATTGCATAATAAAGACACAAAATTCTCTCCATATGTATGTATTTAGCTCTTTTCATGGGCTGCGGTGTGAACCCAAGTCTGCCAGCACAACTGCCTGCTGATGTGTTTTCCTGGCTCACCAGCAATGATTTAACATTTTCCCCAGAGAAATTATAATTAACCTCACGGAGGAACTATTGGGGCACATATGATAGAAACAATTGATTGGGCACAGAGAAGGGGTGGGTCTCCAGCCGTACCGAAAAAATAAGAAAAGGAAAGCCGGGCAGGTTAAGCGACCATTTCACTGAGGAAGAATTTTTAAAAGATTAAACAGTTTTGCTGTCAGCACTGTACACTATGTAAGTACCACTGCCAAAGCGGGCATGTTTTTGCTGGCGTTTGTTTGTTATGGTGTTAACAGGATAACTCAAAAAGTTATGAACAGAATCTGAAAACATTTTTAGAGAATGTTGGTCTTGGAACTAGAAAATGTGATTTGATGTTGGTGGTGATGTGAACACAGATGCAAATCCAAAATTGATAGAATTTGTTAACATTTGAAGATCGACACTTTTCAATATTTGCACTGATAACTTCACCTGATTCACCCAATGGACTGTGCAATAAACCTTCAGTAGTCTATCTGGGAAAGAGCCCATAGAAAGAGTTTAGGGAGGGCAGAGACTTTAAGAAGCATATCCAGCAGGTACTGGATGATCATTTCATCAATCAACATTTATTATGGCTCAATCAGACAATGTCAAGGGCAGGAGCTGCAGAACGTGAGTCACTTCGTAAAACAAACTTGTCAAAACATGTCAGAAGTGGAGTAAAAGTATCTTTCTATAGAGTGGTTTACAGAGTTGACATTCGTTTTCCGTTAGCATCTATGCTAATCTTTATGCGAGCACACGTTGTAGGTCAGAGCTTGGAAAGATGGATTTGTCTCATGACAGGCATCGAATCATGCTGATCATCTGCACTGGGGCAAACAATAGAGCCTAAAGTCTTACGCTTTCCAACATTTTGTTCGCAAACATTGTGGAGAAATCTTGCGAGCAGTCTTAACTGCACTAGTACAATGGCAACATTTTGAAAATAGGGTGGAAAACCACTTTATTGTATATGACTGAAGATCATTTATGTTTACTTTTGATTCCACGCAGTAAAAAACAAGATTTCATTAACTTTCTTGGAATCCAATCGGGTCAAAAAGCAAAGGCATCTAAAAAATGCAAATATGTTCCCAATGATTTTCTTCAAAGTAGAAGTTTGTAGGAGTCTGTCTGTGATTCCTGATTAGCAAATTGCTGTACTTTCGGTGTCTAGTTTTTTTTACATCCATTTGTTATCTCATTAAAACATAGATATGCAGTAAATCATTTGTTGTTCTTCAGGTTATTATGATACAAATACTGATTATTGGTCCATATCTCCCAGCCCTATTGAGGACTCTCCATTGTCATGTTGACCAGGATCCAGAATCTCAGCAGCATTCCTCAGTAGTAATGATAGTGCAGAGATCCCCCCCATTATTGCAGTCAGTATGCAGATCACAAGGCCACCTGGCAGTTTAATGGAGACAGGCCCAGTTACTAAAGAGGAAGAAGACGAGAGGGAGGAAGAGAGGGGTGGAGTGCATGAGATACTCTAGCTTCCTTTACACAACTGTCAGCCTTGCATCAACACGAAACCTCCCTGACAGTGGGGTTGTTTATACAAGCAATGTGCACTTTTAATGAGAATGATTTTGTTTAAAAAGATTAAACCAAAAGGCTAAACTAGTCACAGCAGGCGGCACAGTGCACAGCAGGTAGTGCACATGTCTCACTGTCTGATTCTTAGGCCAGGCAGGGCCTTTCTGTGTGGCGTTTGCATGTTCTCATGCATGCATGGGTTCTCCTCAGGCACTCCGGGCTACCCTGACAGTGATGCAGACACAGAACAGGAGAGGGACAAGAGAAACCAGGTAGCAAACATACGGGTTAACTTTGCAAGTAAAACTGTTGCTTGTTATTTTATCATATCCTTTTAAGAGTTTTATAAAGCTGATAGGCATGACAGAGCACTTCTATGAACAAAGTCTAACTTCATGTCTCCTGCCATACCTGTCAAGTTTTGGATTAGAAAATTCAGGAAATTTTCCACTGCCTGCTTCGAAAGAAAAAAAAAAAAAGTCTGAGGAAGAGCGGTTCTGCTCGAAACGTCACTATCAAATAAAAATTTTCAAGGGAGCTACTTTTTGGTGTGCGGATCTCCTTACTCTTTTTTTTTGCTTAGAATCTTTTGGATCCAGCACCCTGCATAGGATGTGCGTGCCCACCCCTTTTATTTTTCAACCGCTGCCTGCTGCGAGCCATCCCGCCACCCCAAGCAAGCTCCAGTATCCCTTACATTTGAAGAGGGGTCTACGAGAATGTAAAATAAATACACTTGCCAACACTTACTAACTACAATTAGGTGATTAGAATTCAGAGCCTGTGCTTGGAGAATTTTTTCATGCTGACTGACATGGTTCCTTTCTTTCCCCAGCGTGTGAGATGCTGAAATTGCAGAATCTTACAGATCTTACTTACTTAGAAAAGTACATTTGTTGCCTCGTACTTCCACAACTTACAAAGTATTTGTTTTTCTGGCAAGAATGCGTTCTCCTTTGTCACGTCCATCCACGTCTCTCCTGTGCTTTTTTGGTTTGTTCCCCCTGTTGCCACTAACCTCCTGACAACTGCCACCCAGGCTACTGCAGGTGGCAGTTCTCGCATAGCTTTTTCTTCGGCATCCATCACTTTGGTGCATTACCGCCCCATTCTCACAAGGATAGCGAGAGAGTTCAGTTTGGAGAGCCAGAGAAATGTTTTTTCTACTGTATTACTATATTACACTGTAATGCAGGAGATCTACGGGACAATGCAAATGCATATGCCCAAGACAGGAGACTTGACAGGTATGGTCCCCGGTACAATCCCAGAATCTCTCAATCTCCCAGGCCCCTCAAATAGACCTATCAGTTTGATGTCCAACCATTGTTTCATCTTCAGTTTAGGTCCACTGACTCATGGAAGCAAGCCCAGCACAAAGCAAAGCCATTACAATGAATCCAGGTATTGTCAATATGATGCCCAGCAGCTGAGAAAAGACCAACGACCAAAAACAAGACCTGTTAAGACAGGGGGTCTTCTTGAGTGGCAGAGCTTTGTTAAAGTACTGTCAGGGGGAGTCCTGAAGGTATTTGAAAATTAGTATTTGTTAACGTACTCTAGCAGTCATAAAAATGAATGTATGGACCAGATTCAACACAAAATGTGACCTCTTTAATGTTACATTTAGTTGACATGTCAGTAACATGTAATGGAACAAAAGCTCACCATTTGGAGCTCCTGTGACTCACACACACTAGCCAGCACCTAAAACTGAAATAACTAATATCAGCAGCCCAGTCGTGCCATTACTGGCTCAGCACGTTGTAAAGCATTAGGGCTTAGCGACTGATTTCATTTCAATTCTGATCAAGATTTTGGCTTACAACAATCATAAAAGTAGCATAATCAACATAGGATGATGCAGTGCTGCTCGTGCTGGCTGAAGAGTCTGAGCACACTGGATAAATGCTCATATAATTGATACTTTGGAAACAAATACTGAATGTGTATGCTCCCTGCCTGTCATTTAGGGATGTCACTTTTCCCAAAAATAGAATGATCAGTTTTTGAGCACACTCTGTAAAAACATCCACAGCACCCATTTCAGTCAGATCATTTCACTGTTAACCTATCCTGGTGCTGCTGGATGACAGTGGAGGTAACTGTGAGTGATGGAGGAGGGGGAGGAGGGCTCAGGGAGGCAGCGGGCCTGGGGGCTGATACGGGTGACGATAGCATGTCCTTGCTCTGCATGGATAAGGAGTGGACCAGCTGCTTTGCACATGATGGACACACAGTCCGGTCTCTGTTTATTGTGCCATCAGCGATATGGAGCCTAAAATGCTTCTGTTGGATTGGGTGATTCACTGCTCCAGGCTGCTAAAATGTGAAGAAAAGCTGCATATTTTACATTGAAATGTATATTTACAGTTTAGCAAGGAATTTTACCACCATGCTGGAATGGATATTTGAGTATCAAGTATAAAGTGGCATCCCTACTCTCAATACATTGAGGACTTTAACATATGATAGAAAGATTCAGTGATGTGTTTCAGACCAAAATTCTGGTGTGTTCAATTCAATGATGAGACTTATAATGGTTATTTATTAGTACTTTTAATTCACACGTTTTTTTTTTTTTTTTTTCAAAAGGAAGCACTTCAGTACTTTTACCCAAATGACAATATAAATGGGAAACATTTATTTTTATTGGACTAAAGTTTGACCAGCAGGCTCTATACTTTCCTCAATCACTGAAGTTGTGACGGTGTCTACTTCTGACCACAATAATAATGGCATCTTTCACCTCATGATAACAAAGTATTATCATGATGATCAGATTTCATTCCCAGGGTAGATGTCATCTCTGTCTCCAATGTATGTAATGGTTGCTACAATTAGATAATTCCCTGCAGACGCAGTCTGGTCTGAGAGGATCTGCAAAAGCAAACAGGACTTCAAAGAAAGAAAAACAAAGATGGCTGAGCCAGATTGCTGCTTTCTATAGCTGCTCTGATTTGCTGTCAAGGAGTCTGTGCCGTGGAGAGAGAGAGAGAGAGAGAGACAGAGGCAGGAAACAACACACTGTCTCTGAAGATACTACAAAAGGCCAAGATGAGGAACTCAACAACTCCTGGGGATATAATGGAGTGAACTTGTTTTGTTTCGGTGTTTCTAAAGTGCTGTAATAAGTGCTGCGGTTTGACAAATTGCCTCAAGCTAAAGCCCAGGGGGTTGTTGCAGCAAATTAAATCCACAATCTCCAGCGAAAGGGGCGGGGAGGTGCTCATTCTAGTATTAAGAATGATGTGGAAGGTTTCTTGGAAAGCTTGCATCATTTCATTCCGGTAATTTGACATGAAAATTGGCTGTTTTTAAAGACAAAGTTTTTAAGAAATGGTAAACAGACTTGAGCTTGTGAAGCACTTTACCAAGACGTCCAACCACTCAAAGCACTACGAAAGTGTTAATTTAGAAAATTTTCATTAACAATGTTCTCCTCTACCTGTTTTTCCATGATAAAAACAAACAATAGTGTGTGCTTGTTAGACAAAGTGCATGATATATTTGCTGTTTTGAGGAGAAATATGTTTTTTTCCTCTACAATTATAAATAAATCCTTCTTAAAATCGACCTTCATTTTCTGCATTTTATGTACAGCTATGACTTTAAATATGCTCTGTTAGGGCTCCTGCCCCTTTCAGACTCCATGTCCCACAAAGGCACAGTCCACTCCAAACAGTTTATACTGTCAACTCTGTCGTAATTGGTCACTTGAACGCTGCTCTGCAACAACAGCTCGGCATTCCTTTACCAGGTAATAGAACTTTTGGAGATAAAAGATTTTTGCTACGTTTACACGAACACTCTGACTTAGAAAAGCAAAGATTTTTCCTTTGCATATTCAAGTCGATCCACATTCAGACGCAGAGGCTGGAGACAAATTAAACATGTAGTATGCATGCTGATTCAGTAGATGGTGGTGTAAGTTTGCAGAAAGGCAGCGCTGCTACAATACACGTACGAAGAAGAAAAACTTATCACAAACAACAATGGCGAGTGGACGCACAAAGGCGCAGGAGTTTCTTTTCTGAACCACAAATCAGTTCAGACAACAAATCTATCTGGATAGTATTGTCTGGATCACAAACTGAGCACGATAAGCGGCACATAAATTACTCGGTAGATGGCCAGAGCTGTTGTTGTTCCTAGTATGTGCGGGCAGCCTTCATGGGAAAGAGTACTGCGCATGTGGTGACGTCAGCTATTCACACTGAAACGCTCTGATTCAGGTTTACACAGAGCTGCCTTGAGGAGCGTTTTGGAAGCTCTCCACTCTGGAGCCTGTTTTGAAAAGTTAACGTTTTCAGGGAATCTGCAAAGAGTTTCTATGTAAACACAAGGCCAAAATGCAAAGAAAACGTATTGAATCTGACCATATTCGGTCCCGTGTAAACGGCTCCTCAGATGCAACATTGAGTTATGCAGATATACCTTGAATCTTATTCTATGGTTGTACAAGGCTTTTTGTGGGGCCTAGGGGATATTTAGGCTCTAAAGTGAGATTTGGCATTTTGGGTTTGGGATTAATGGGTAAAAAAAAATCAAGAATCACCACTGTTGACAGGACAACTCAAAGAGTAAAGAATGAATTTTGATTGAATATTCAGGAAAGAGAAACCTGATTAGATTTGTTGGCGATTCCGATTCAGATTTGGCATCTGGAATTTTTTCAAGGATATGTGAACACTGTGAGGTACAGCAGTTTTCTCCTTTTCTAAATAACTGGCTCAACAATACTGGAAATGCCTTGTTGGAGGTTTGTTCCCTCAAGGCACTTTCAGTGTCCCTGATGCAGCAGTGGGAGAAATATGAGGCTCTTTGAGGGATATTTCAGCATATTGCTGCAAGTGCAGGGATCAAACCCCCCACACCTGTAAGTCAAAATCTAACTGACTCTACCACTGATCCATCACTGCCCTAAAAGTGCAAGGATTTAAGATTTCTAGAAATATTTTAGGAATGTCTGAAGCAAAGGCTAGCAAGTGTGATTTTTTTGTCTTTGAAGCATCTCATTATGAACACAGTTTTTCCCTCCTTTTCCTGTCAGAGTGCTGACACATGAGTTTAAACTGGGGGATACCTACATGGAGCGCTTTCTCACTCTCACCAATCCCCCAGCGTCCTTGCAAAGGGCTGAAAGTGTCTAGTAAGCAAAACGCCACCAGTGGACTCGACTGAACCTCCTCTTGGGAAACACAACTTTTCCACGCTGAGATCTCTGAAAGTCAACTTTGGGGCTAAAAAAGAAAAGAAAGCCCACAGAGTGGTGTTTGAGTCTTTTCTTGAGCCTGTTCCAATGAATGCTCTTTCTGATGAACCCCCTGCTGGGCCTCGTCAAAGGGCACTTTCACCCTTCTGAGCACATTTGCATACAAAGTGAAGGCAGAGAAAACATGTTTCACACTAATTGTCTGCTCCTTTATTGTCAGGGTTAATGCAGACCTTAGGGGTTCTCCAGCATCCCCTTTCATTGAGCTCTATAATTCTGTTGCGCCTTCGAAAGACTCACTTAAATTTACTGCCCTCTATCTGCCACTGGCCTGCAGTAAGCCTCCCTGGGGCTCTGAGGAGGATTAAACCGTCTTCCTTGACACCCTCAGTAAGTTATAAGAGAGCTGCTTATTGTTCTATATGTGGAATCTCAAGAGGAAATGTGAATTAAACAGCAATTAATTATTTCACACTGTATATAATGAAGAAGGGCATGATAAAAGGACTTAACCTGCCAAAGTAAGACTTACAAGAGGAAGTTCAGATGCTGTTATTAAAACAGGAGGGGCCTCTGTCTAACCATGCACAATTGTCCGCCTCCTTTACTTTTCCTGCTCTAAATGTGCTGCATTGTGGTCGGGGTCCTGCTGTGCTCAGGGGGCCTCTCCTCAATGTGGGGCTCCAGCAGGATGGACACAGCAGACCTCCAGCAGCATGGACACACCAATCACTGCAGATAAATGCTGCAGGCACAACTCAATACCACCACAGGAGCAGATAAGCCCACCCAGTGGACCGCTCATCTCCCCAAGCTCCCAAATACCATTATAGACTGGAGGCAATGAAGTGAAACATATGAGGAAACAAGTCATCACAAACTGTGTCTGACTTCATGCTCTTAGCTTATGGAGTTTAATCAGCAGTTGTAATGTTGCAGTTTTGGGATTCATTCCGTACAATCATTCACAGCACAGTTTTAGGAGCCTTGTGATTCAGGCCAGCCAACCAGATCAGGAGATATTAAGACGAGGTCTTCCCAAAGTTCTAGAGAAATTTTCTGGATAGCAGTTTCTCCCCCAGTCATGAGTAGGAGACTCCAACCCCAAGGTCACCCCCCAAGCACTCCAAATTAAAAGCCCAGATTGCTTTGTTTGTCATCCAGACACGTAAGACAGACTGACACGCATGAACTGAATTTCAGAGCATCTTCCTGAGAAAGTTTCTGTCGTTGGCATCTTCTAAAAACAAGCCAAACAAGCCCTGGTTCAATTTATCAGGGCTTGGGTTGTTTTTGTTTTCAATGTGGTTGACTATCACAACAGGAAGCTAACAGGGCTTTCGCTGACAATATCAAGCTCATGTTAGCACCATTAGCACCTTTAGCCACTGGTCCACTTTACAGATTATTGTCTACAAGTCATACATCGCTACGGTCAATATGGAACCACCTGACACAGCCAGCTCTGTTTTATGTAAAATACTTTCAAACTACTTTGGGTGGAACGATGTTATTACTAGAAGCCAGATGTGTATTTTCGGTACAAAATACACTGTGTGGCAGGACAGAGACCACATCTACAGCCCCAACTCATGGCAGGTGGCATCTGTACGTAAAAGCAATTTCAGACAAGTTTCATATTTTGGCTGTCGATTGAAGTATGAGTAGATTTTTAAGTATATTGCTTAAAGCAGAAAAAAATTACATAATAGAAAGAAAAAAGTACTTTATTTTTCCTTGAGTAAAAGTGGTCTGCAGGCTGTAGCTGTAAGCTGAGGATGTTTAAAGTATCTGGTTTGGTGCTGCTGTGTTTGATATGCTAGTTTGATCTGATACAGCCTATCTCCTGGTCCATCTATCTCTCAGCCTTCTACATTTAAATGCCTCCAATCCCAATAGTTTGTACTGCAAGAGGTATGCCTGCTATTAATTATGCAGGCACATGATGGCTGTCATTGTGTTGGTTGAACATGTTATCCAGAATTGACGCAATGTGAGCTGCAGTCTACACATGACTGTGACACATGATCAGTGTCGAGGCAGAGGAGACGTCACAGAGTCAACATGATGGCACAAACTATAAAATAATGTTTAAATGACAAACCAATTAATCAAGTTCACAATCATCAACACCTATAATATATTATGTCAGACTGGAACTCGCAGTTGAGTTATTTCAACTATTGACCGTGTAAATTGATGACCTCAAGAATTTGTCAATGGGTTTGTCTACTTAGTTACGATGGATGAATTTCTCACAGCATTAAAACTTCTTAGCCTATTTGTATTTTTTGATACAATGACAGAAAAACACCTCACAATAAATCACTGGTAAGAACAGACTGTGTCTTCACCGATGCTTTGACTACAGCACATATCAGCTGGGTCACATGGTTACTCATTACACCATAACACTGAAAAGAAAATCTCTGGTTCATAGGGGAAAAATATTGTAGAAGTTGAGTGCAGACGATGCTAGTGGTGAGGTCTGACCACATTCCTGGTAATTGTCAACAAATATTTGATAATATTAACAATGGATCTTTATTTTATTTCTTTTACTCTCAGAATTACCACCATGTTTTTAGTGTACTTCTAACACAACAGGAAATTAATACAGCCTGAAGTCTTTTCCATCCTCTAGTGGTGATCTCCAGTAACTTTCATCACATACATGCCAGTATATAAGCAAAAACACTTATGATGCAGTTATCTAAATGTACACATTCCCATTACAGACATAAGCATTTTCAACAAAAAGACTCAAACAGAACATATTGATAAACAGAGGACATCTTACAGCTGCTACATATTGTGCACCGAGATTAAGCCTTCAAAATCTATCCTGAAAAAACAACATCACGAAACACCTCACCAACATCCTGGAGGTACTGATCAATCCAGTCAAAAAAGTAAGAACAATCCTGAGGAAACTGAACAAAGCAAACAAGAGGTTTTCTGAGCTCAGCTAAATCATCATTGATCTTCAGCTTGATGTCATGTTGCCCCACTGCTGGAGGTCAACCAGTGGCACAGTGCTCTGACTGTGACAACTCAAGTCAAGATGTTTTAATTAACCACATCACCTACGTGGGAGAAAAAGGCTTCATTAAAATGTCTTCGAATAACATCGTCTGCCACATCAGATATCTTTGTGTTAACTTTTCTTTAGACTGCCTTAACAAGCAGAAATGTCTTAATTTCATCGAGCTGTTTTGATTTTTGACATTTTAATTTTTCTTCAATGAGAGCTTCTTCTTTAATTGGATAATATTCTTTTCTAATATGAATTTATTACTCATGCATCACCATGGCAAAAACATTGACTCAAGAAACTTTACCCTGTCCCATTGCTCTGTTTCAGGGGCACACTCTTCCTTTATTTTAGAATTAGGTATCCATCTTTCGCTCATTATGGTACATAAACATAGCCTACTGTGGCCAAAAATAACCACATTCAAACCCATCAAAACAGGGTTTTTTTTTTTAGCATATTGTCAATGCAGCATAAATGCATGTAATATCTTAAAATAAGCTTAAATTGGAGGCTTTAGGGCTACAAAGTCAAAGCTTTTACCATTTTCAGCAGGTGGGGCTGTAAAACCATGTAGGTACTCAATGGCAGGAACATCCCGTGTAAACAAATTTGTGATTCTTTTAAGAGGTCCTGTTTGGCTCAGATGGCTTTTACATATACCACAAACCAAAATCTGGTCTGTTTTAAAGCAAACCAAGACCCTGTGTTTTCAGGTGAACCAGAGAGAGTTCGTGTGAGCTTTCACATCAGCCAAAATCAAGCAAACTTACCAAAAAAGCAAACTTGCGTAAATTTGGTCTGGACTAATTGTGTTGGATGTGAGATACCTTGTATGTCATTTGGTATTTGTGTATCCTCTGAATAATAGGGTACTTCTATGCATGGACAAAAAGTCTAAACAGTATATTCTTTATATAAACTGACACATACATGTATTTCTTCTTTTTACTTGTTTTTAAACTGTCTGAATGTGATCAAAGTATGCTATGCCATCAAAATAGAAAAAATAACTTCTTTAAGATCATATTATGTCACTTTCTGGATGTGTCCCCTTTTAAGGGCCGAAGTTCAAATGGTTTAAAAATAATGGGATGTTAAAGTCACAAACTTTTTTATCATTGTTTTATTTCAGTTTGGTCTTATTGCTCATTCTGCAGTGGTGCACAGAAGAGAGCTCTTTACGGCTCATCATCCCAAAATGCCCCAAACCTGTCCAGAAATTCTTCAAGGAGCTTAAGCGAGAAGTCCTTTGAACAATGCTTGGCTTCCCCTATTGTATCTCTATGGAGCCAGCTTTGAAACAGTGTCTCCATCCTTTGACATTGCCTGTTAATCCCTCGGCTCAGTCGGACAGAAACGTGAAACAGCAGCATCTCTTATGACCTACCATTAACAATGTGGCTGCTCTGATGTAAAGAACTCATGGTATAGCAATTTCTGGGAGACTTTTAGGAATAAAACATTAATAATTCTCTCTTAATTATGTGAATTCATAGTTTATTAACAATAAGAGGAAAAATGATAAAACTTTCCAGTTAATCTGACAAAAAATAAAAAAACATTACTGCACATTACGGACATTCTTAAAATAGATTGAATTGTGCCTAAAAAAAGTGTTTAATCATAGTTTTCAACACGTGTGGTTTTATGGTTTGATAAAGTTACCATAACTCATCTGGGCCATGCTGACTCATTATCATTACATCAGGATTCATTACTGTGAGGGTGCTTGCATGTGCCACACAGTCATTTAGAGCAGAGTCAGATGTGTGTGGCTGATTGGTCTTGATTAAAACCCTCTCCATTTTTTACTTTTTTTTTTGGTTTTTTTTTTTGTGTCATTGGTCACCTTCCATGTTGAGGAGTTGGTTTTATAAACTTTTACCCAAATTGGAGAGCAAAATATTGTTTGTTATCAGAACAACACAGTAATCAGATTTGAATTTGAAAATGACCAAATACATGTGGATGCTCGATTTCTTGGAATGATTCTTATATGAAGTTTGCTAAGCGAGGTACACACTACAAGAGTTTTTGCCTAAGTTCTGCTTGGATCCCCCCTTCTGACTAAACTCAGCAAAAGCCCTGGTAATATATATATATATATATATATATATATATATATATATATATATATATATATATATATATATATATATATATTTATATATATATATATATATATATATATGTACATAGATATATATAGATATAGATAGATATAGATAGATATAGATAGATATAGATAGATATAGATAGATATAGATATAGATATATATAGATATAGATATATAGATATATATAGATATATAGATATATTCATCGATATGTATGACTGTCTGAGTACAGTTTCCATGACAACATGTAGTAATGCCTAAGTAAGCAGGACAGTGCAGAAACAGTGCAGTGGCACCTGCATTTTGCCACATTTACTTAGGGTTCTCACCCTAAGGGAAAGGACCCCTCTGGCTCTAGCTAGAGGAGTCCTTATCTCTATCTGTTAGTTATGTCACTTAAACTTTGTCCTGTAACTTTATTCCCTTTGCCCCGTAAATGTCCCCAAATCCGATGAAGATCAGCTGTCTCCTTAGTCTACCTTCCATGTTCCTTCTCTTTAAGAATTGAGGACTCTGGTAGACACACAAAAAAAGGAACTTCATGAGATAGATTAATTACACAGCAAACCAAAGTTTTTGTTTCCCAGATAGCATTCACATTGTTAGTGGAAAAAATACTTGCAAAAGTAACTTCCTGCATCCCACAAAGCAAGAATCAGAATGTATTGAGAGTTTGTATTACAAATTATGAATGGGAACAAGCAGACCAGAGCAGGAAGCAAACATACTCATGACAGCGATAGTACAGGTGAGGCAATAAATTAAGATGTACATTGGAAAAAGAAGTCCAACTTGTTGATAAGCTAGATAGAAATCACAGCTGCCTACTTGGTAAGATGTTGTAGGAAGCAAACAGCTAGCTGCATGTACTTTGGAAGACCTTCAGATGTTGTCAGCCCTGTTTGTTTAAATTAAAGTCAAGATCATGCAAGATTACAAGTTGAAAGAGTAAAGGCCTTTGCTGTTAGTGAATGAACTATGTGAATGAGTAGGTTTGTGTGTGGTGTCCTTTGCCTCTCTCCTCATAGCACACTGCACACTCAAAAACAAAGCTGATAAATCTGTCATATGTTTTCATGTGTGGGCTCTGACAGTTTCAAAATCCATAAGGATTAAAGCATTTTGAATACTTTATGTGATTCATTTTACATTTTCTACTACCTTCAAGAAAGTTGGCGAAAGAGCGAGAAGCTCTAAAGCCAGGTAAACACACATTCAAAGCCACAGGCAAATGAATCTTTTTGACTTTTGAGCAGCAGCTGGACCTGAATGATTCAATGTCGGTAATCAGACAGATCCATCTTGCCAAAGTCTGCAACAACTGTGCTCAGCTCAAAGCTGCAAGGCACAACCAGCTTCCTGTAGTGCAGGAAGTGAATGCTTGTCCACAGATTAGCATAGATGCTAACCACTTCAGTAGCAGTTTTATCATATCTGGGTCACATTTCTTTGTCAAAGAGACTGTGAGGAGTTTCTAAGTAATTACAAAAAAGTCTCACTTTTAGATATACGCCTGATCGAAATATACACTTTGATATGAGTTTTATAGCATCAAAATACGTTATCTATAAATGCTATTCCTTAGCCTTCTGGTCGGGTCGGACAGGGCTGGACTGGCCTGGATACTCAACTTCGGGAACAAGACAATTAAAACTAGAGCAAATTTATATTATTTTAATATTTATATTACACGCCTTAGTGCACCGAGCTGTAAGTAGCGATATATAGCCGGCTACAACTACAATGATAAGTTTTCCAAAAGTTGCTTGTTGTCACACATCAAAAACTACCGCTACGTAACTAGAAAGAGATACATTACCTCGTCGCTTTGCATCCTGTAAGTTGTTGAATAAAGAATTTGTAAACCAATGCAGAGTTCTGAGGAAAGTTCGAGCTGCATTTACCACAACAAACACACGCTTTGGCTTCAGTCACGTCTTTAGTGCGCTCCAGTTGTAGTCAGAAATAGGAATTTCTGGGTTCCGAGTAGGAAACTGCAACTGGAACGTTCCCCGAAGTCAGAATTTCCAACTGGGAACTCGGTGAAACCTCGCCACCCCTGAGTTGATAATTGAATATGGATGCCCCCAGTGTGAACAGTTATTTAGCTCCTGTAATAATCCATTTATTTGCACTTCTGACTGGGGTGTGTCGCTCTAGATCAGCTGTATACATAGTATTGTTGGACTTATATTTACAAAAATGCTGCCATAGTGATAATCACATTCTTCATGTGATATTTGTGAACAACAACGCAGGGCATGCTAACAACAGCTAACAATAGCCTGGTAGATCGGGATGTTTTTTTCCGACTTCAACTTGATAAGTCAGAGATGATGTCACTCTCATTTCTGGGGTTACTGGAACGCAGCATTACAACAGTCGGCACGTGTGCTCATGGGTAGCAGAGTCTTTATTTTGCTGGTAATAGATTCTCCTCATAGCACCTTTAAATGAAAAACATAAAACATTAAATGCATATATAGGAATGTTATTTTCTCCAATCCTGACATGTTTTCTTGAAAGTAGTTTACATTTGTTATGTAGTGGTTAATATTTGTTATTTTATGATGCAGTAGTACCACCCGCCTACTACAATATCTGATTGTACTTCAAGGAAAATGACTGATGGACCAATCATCCAATCCCCTGTAGATTTGGCCATTCCCAAACACTTTCTATGAACTCTTTACCACATGGAATAGTGAAATATATTGAGTGATCCATTTGGTGTGTCTGGTTGGAATCTTTTCTGAAGTATAGCCAACATGTGCGGATGTAATGCCCTGAGTGCTCACATTTTATGCATGAAATCAGGATGGCATATTAGCAATGGGAGGAAGAATAGTTTAATCTGTCATATCAGTGGCTTCTCATGTACTAACGTAGCCAAAAAAACAAAAATAAACAGCCAATACAGTAAGCAGGTACACAAAACAAACACATCTCCATCATCTGAAGCTCGTGTTTTTTCCTGCTTGTTCAGGCATGGCCTTGCTAGGTGCTCCTACTGTGTGGGCACCAAGTTATTAGAGGCTCAAAACTGGCATGAAACAGCTCTACAGGTGTACTATGGTAATGATGTGTTAAATGACACTCTTCCTGTTAAACGAATTTTACCAAAATACTAAGAGTAATGTATTAACTCTCCTGATAGTGCAGAGCACAGATACTGAGCTGTAAGCATGGTAAAAGGAAAACAGTTGCCATGGCAGAGAGGACCATGAAAACGTTAGTGTAAAAGCAGCCTCAGAGTTTTGATCTCTGCCTTTGACGTTGAGGTCTACTCAGACTGAAGATCAAAACAAATTGCTGTTGCTGCATCGATTGCTTGAAACTCATAATCTTGGATCACGATCCCAGCTGCTCAAGGATGACAGCATGATGTAACTTGCTGACTCCAAACCATAAAACCTGAAGGTGCTGTTTTCTTTGAACTGCACTGAAGATTCAAGACAGCTCTCTCTGCCTGCTGCCCCCTCTAAGTCAGGAAAAAAAACAACTGAGCCCAAATCCAAGGACAGGTGCAGAGAAATTCCACGAACAGAGAGTGAAGGTCAGAAAAACAGGGAGAAAATCGATTGTCCTTTGTGAGTGATCATGACGGAGAAGTTAGGCCGAAAAAGTCTGACTTCTGATCTTTGCAGGAATGTAGAAATAAAGTTCTGTATGTGAAACATATAATGTATCAAGCTTTTAAGATATATCTATATATGGCCAGAAAATCATTTAAGGTGTTCTATTATTTTCTGAAAAAAATCTTTCCTCTGATTTAATTAATCCTTTAGTAAGTGATAATGTTGAATATAATGATTGAAAATTAGTCAAAAAAATATCTGGACAAATGCTCAGAAAAAGAATTTGCAACAGAATGTTCAAGTTTTCTTTTTTTTAACACAGAATGTAATGAGTATTTCTGGAGCATTTTTGCTACTGTAGTAAAACTTAAGCTATAATTACACTGATTTTTTGATTTATTGCAATGAAAATTAAAGTCATTCATATCCAATATTTATTGTTTAATTATCAAAACGGTTATGCAATTCCTGCTCACTGCCTGAATTGCACAAAGCATGGCCCATGATTTGTTATGAGGACACAGTGTGCAGGAGTTCATCCATGGTGTTTGGCAGGCTCATTCTCTTCCAACATGTCCATCTCATGAAATTCGTTCACTGGCCAGTTTATTAGACACACTTTGCTAATACTGGACTCCCTGTTGACTCAGAAGTGCCAAATATTTGAACATAGATTAAGCAAGGTGCTAGAAATTCCACAGACTTTGGTCCATTTTGACATTATAGCATCACACACTTACTGCACATTTGTTGGCTTCGTTTTCATGATGTAAATCTCTCTTTTCACCACATCCCACAGAAGCTCTAAAACTAGTGACTACAGCAATCTTTAAACCTCGCAGTACTCTAAGAGAGTATGTTTCTAACTCTTCATGAAAGTGCTGACCATAAATCACTCTGTAAAGTGTTAAACTTAACTCAAACAGTAAATACACTTTATTAGTGTAACTGTGCCAGCTCTCTGTGGTGTGGACCAACATGGACACTTAAGAAGTGTTACTATGAACTCTGGTAGAGTTAATTTGATTTTGCAGATTTTGCTGTGGATATTATTGAGATCTAGATTTTCTGCAAATAACTGGTATTTACTTGTTATCAAAGTAAATTACACTCTTTTTTATTTTTACAGTGCATAAAAGAGGGTTTCAGAGAAAAATTACAGAAAATATCTCCTTTTTATTTCATGAAAGTGTTTGTCAGGTTTTCATCAAGAACTAACACTTTTCTTAATGATCACAGGAATTAAAGACAATTAAGACAATCTGTAAGCATTTGTCTACAGTTGTAGATAATTCATACAAAAAAAGGAAATGTTATGGTGTCTTAGACTTCCATTTTATTGTAGTAATTGTCAAACATGTGAAGATGCAGTCACTTAAAACTTCCCAAGTCTCCCTGATAGGGTCTTGTCTGGTCCATGGCAGGTCCATGATGGGGCGTGCCCTTGCTAAGAGTTTGAAATTGTAAACTTCAGGCCATGTTTGTTTGAAATTGTTGTTTTAGGACTTACTTTAATAACCAGGGAAAAGGTATAGGCCATGAAATCTTGTGAGGGAAGCGCCATCTAATGGAGACACCCCTCAAATTCACAAATGAGTGTGTTATCAGAGGGATTAAGGCACTTGGTAGTTGGCTGGGAGTTGACTGGTAACTGGTTGGAAGTTGGCAGGCAGCTGGCTGGGAGAGTGAACTTGAAGTGGCTGTAACTGTAGCAATGTGTTGTATTTAATTTACAAGAATCAAAATTAAAGTTTCTAATTCTGGTTTGACAACAACCTGTTGTTGGTGTTTCTTTAAGAACTAGAAAAGCACTCAGAGAGCGCAGACCTCAGCCAGCACCACAGTCCTCTCCCATATTTTGATTTTTACCATAAATATTAGTCCTACCTTTATTTCATTTAAATATTTAGATTCCTTGACCATGAAAACATACCATTAGCAATTGGTTTCATAATGATATCTATTTTAGTTCAGTAGTTATTCACCAAAATCACATTTTTCGTCATGGCGGATCCAGACGGTGATCCAGATCAACACCAAAATTAAATCACTTCTTCTTTTTCTCATGCTGAACATTTCCTGAAAATTTCATCAAAATCCATCCATAACTTTTTGAGTTATTTTGTTCACAGACAGACAGACAGACAGACAAACTCTCCCAAAAACATAACCTCCTTGGCGGAGGTAAATGTCAACATCAACATTGTACATTAATGCTCAGTTTACCTACTGTGGTGTAATTTTTGCTCCATATTTCCCAGCCTTAGAGTAGAGTACTGACTCTTAGGGTCTGGTCTCTCTTGCTATCATTTTTAGGTGCACCAGGTTTTCTACATAATGCTCTACACTGGATCAATAGCAATATAAAGAACACAAAAACCACCCTGCAAATTCTCTGTGATTCACGAATCACTCAAATGTATAATAAATATAATTCACTCATGTTTTGCGGTTGCAGTGGCCCCAGGCTTTAACCATAGATTAAACTTGTGAACTAAAATCAATAATCACAGTAATCAACATCAAGCTGCAAACAAATCTGGTCTCTGGCTCATACAGCATATACATATATGGCCCATACAGAAGGATTTGGAGAAGGCTTTGGTTTCCTTTCAAATAATAATTGTAATAAAAGAATAATTCACATCAGCACATTTTAAACTTTTCTTCAAAGACTGAATCTACAATTGAGCTATAATCTACCAGCATCATATGACATAATGGATTATCCCATCAGCTTGAACACATGATAACCTCAGAGACTTATAACTCACACTCATGGATAACTATAATGCATATTTTTGCAGTTGGAGAACATTTTACAGGCTAAAAAAATCTTCTCAGAAAATAAAATAAAGAAGCACTTACGCAATCTGAGTGGATGGTGAAAGCAGGGGAACTCTAAAGGAGCAAAGTCTTTGTGAAATGTAAACACATCTGTTAGTTTTGCTTGTCAGGGCCAGATGCTGTATCGTATAATTACTTTTTATGACTTAATTATTGATGTTTTTTATTGGTTGTATCATTTAATACCAGAATGTGTTTATGAAGGTAAGAGCAGCAGCAATACTGTTCATGTTTAATTCTACTTTTAAATGAGTTATGCTTCCAAAGAGTCAACAGATAATCTGTCAAAAGCTTTTAGACTTATAGTTTCTGCTTTTAGCAAAGTTTTTATGGCTCACATTTTTATAGAAACGTTCTTGGACAATATTTTCAAATGTTCACGTACATTTGACCACCAACATCAGTCCTCTCCATCTAATAAGCGTTATAGCGGTAGATGATCATTTTGGGACCATCTCTCTATCTGTGGTTGCTGTTGCAGATAGAACCATAACTACCTTTGCATCCAGAGAGAAGGCCCCTGTTTGAAACCAGATCAGAGAGAAAATCTATTTAGCAGAAAGAAATATGAGGACTGGGTATCCATAAATGTATCACCATCCTGAATTCTTCTTTGTGTCCCTCTTTGTCTCTGCTCACCATCTTTATCTCACTACATCTGTCTAAAAGTAATCAAGTAAAAGACTAAGAGGGTGGCACAGTGGTGCAGCCATGCCTCACAGTAAAAGGGCCGCTGTTTCAACACCATGTCAGCCAGGGTCTTTCTGCACACAGTTCTCCCTGTACCTTTTTTTCAAGCACTCCAGTTTCCTGTTGTTTGTTTGTCTGTCTGTTAGCAAGATGACGCAAAATCTACTGAACAGATTTTGCTGACAGATTCAGGAGATGTTGGTACAGGCCCAACTTAAAAATGATTAGATTTTAACATGATTTTAAGTGATAGGTGTGGGTTTTCAGGGTTATGATGGTAACTTTATCCTGGAACTACTGCTTATAGATATAACTACAATATGTGGGCTACCTTGGCAGAGGTTTGCTCTCTCTAAGTGCATTCTGGTTGGGTTGACTGGTGGCTCTAATTTGCCCTCAGGTATGTGTGTGAGTGTGAATGGTTATCTTCCTTTATGTAGCCCTGCACTTGGCTGGCAACTGGTGTAGGGTGTCAGCTGGGATAGGGTCCAGCCTCCCATGACCCCAAAGGGAAAAGCAGTATGGATGATAGATGGATGATAAAGTAAAAAATAGTACTGCACTGATCTACTGTTTTGTAAAGTGTCCAGTGACAATATTTGTTATAATATGGCATCAACAAATAATATTGATTGATTGACACATAATTTTGATATTTGAATTTGACTGGTGGGCCGCACTGAGAGACTTAGGGGGCCACATATGGCCCCTGGGCCGCCAGTCATATCCCTGTTGTATATCTTTTAGGGCTGGGCGATATGGCCTGATAATAAAATACCAATTTTTTCCACAATTGATTTATGGTTTTAATAGATGTTTTTCCCTCTCAAAAGAAAAAAAACCTCATAGGGACACAAAACAACATGTATCAACTTTTGCCTTTATGTTCTCAAACTATATTTCCAAATCAAACAGAATTTCCCTCTGAAGTAAAAGTGTGTGACATAAATTGTTGAGTTAAAGTGTACGCAGTTCTGTCGACATAAACACAGGGCTGAGGTATTCTCACAGTAGCCTATGAACATGAAACTCTCTGGTTAGTATTTAATCTCATTTAAAAAACAAATACAAGCCTATAAAAGTGCTTGTGCACATGCTGACAGGGCTTTCCATCATGAAAACGGTAAATGTTCAGTATTTATATTTTAAAATATTGCAACAACTTACAATTGGAGTAAGTCAAGATAAAGAAAAACTCAATTTCTATTTTTTAAATCTCCGTGGAATAAAGAGTTAAATGATTTAATCGATACATTTTTCAGACCTATCTTTATTTTATTTGACAGCCATCTTACGTGGACTTATGATGGAGAGACAATCAGATGTTTTTTTCTATAATTTTCTTTTTGACATTTTGCATTTTACTCTTATACAATTTTGTTGCACGAGAGAAGTTTTGAATAGTGTCTAAATCGTGCTCTTATATGTTTTTAGCTTTTGAATGTAAATGTTTTGATTGGTTTTGAGGAGCGTCCTTCCCTGCTTTGCATTGAAAGTGATGGAAAATTCTATCTGTCTGAATATCTGAATACAGATGGAATACTGATCCATCTGTCCAGGCTCCATGCGCTACTGTCAGTCCATGGCATAGATGAATGATTGAGACTTATAAAAAAAAGGATAAATGACTTTTTCTTCATGTCAACAGAAGCTGGTGTTCGTACCTGTACCACTCCAGCCCCTTGTCATAGTTGCGGTCGAAGAAGTGCGGCTCCGCTCCCACCGCCCTGATGTCCGGATGCAGGCGCAGAAACTCCAGCAGTGCCCGGGTCCCTCCTTTCTTCACCCCGATGATGATGGCCTGGGGCAGCTTTTTAGTTTCCGACTCATTGAAGAAACCAGACATGGCATTATCCTCCAGCGCCCTCGCCTCACCCTTCCCTTCGTCCCACTCCTCTCCTCTACTGTCCACGTCGTTGTCGTTATTGAGAAGGTCCCTGGACGCGCCGACGGAGGACTCCTGATTGTCAACTTCTGCGTCGCTCTCGTGCCGGCTCCCGGGTCCCCACGCCACGTTTGGCATCGTGGAGCAGTAACCGACACAGCAGTAGATCATGTAGACCCAGAGAGTCAGCATGATGCAGAAGACGAAGAGTTTGTTCTTCACGTGGGATGATGGCACAACATGTAGGCTGTGTAAGATCGGACTATATTCCATAGGACCGCCGTGGAAAAGTTATATTCCAGCTAACGGGCATTTTGGCAAAGGCAAATCACTCCTCTGCCATGATGCGAATTCTTCCACCACAACAAAATACAGCCAGTTTAAAAAGGATTTTAATTTGTAGACACCTCCTGCTGGGACCCCCTATCAGGCTGGATGCAAAAATAAAATGTTCTTCTTTAAGTGAGGCCCAAATGTCCAATGAAAATTTTAAAAAGTCAAAAAATTAAAGAAATATCGTCAGGTGAGCGGCACGCGCATCAGAGCCTGAGTTTGTCTCCCATCACCTGCTCTCAGTGTGAGCGCTCGCGCAGCTCCACAGTTATTTACAGGCGGCGACAGCAGCAAGCAGAGGGAAATGAATGAGGAGTCATTTCCGGCTCAGACCTTCAACTTAAAAGGAAAGGAGAAAAAACAAAATTAATTAAAAAAACTAATTACATGGAAAAACGTAGCTCAGTTTGACTCATTTTTTAATCCAAGCAGCTTTTTGGATACACACCATTTCTCAAATATATTAACATCTTCTAATTTACCTTTTTGTTGTTGTTTTTATCAAATTAGCCTATTTTTTGTCGCAGCTAGTACTACTGTTTTTTTTTATTTTTGGTCAGTTTTATATCATAAATTTGATGTTTTCTTGGTCCTCTAAAACTGATTTCATACTGTGGTCATTTGTTATGTAGTGTTCTATTTGTTTGTGACTGTAAAAGGTCTATAGCTATAAACACTATATCAGCTGAAAAGTTTCCTCAGCATAAAGTCCACTTATTTAATTACCAGTAATACAAATTATTGCATTTAATCATTCTGTTTCATTTGTTGCTGGGTCTGTAAATCATTTTGTAGTTTTGACTTTTGGTGCTGTTATACTAAATTAAATCACCATACATCATTCAATGATAACGTTTAGCAAACAGGTTATATTTTTGCCTGCATTTGTCTGTCTGTCAGTCTCTTAACAAGATAACTTGACAGTCATGGACAGATTGTAATGAAAGTTTCCGGTAATATTGGTGATAGCACAAGGGAGAAATGATTCAAACTCTGGTGGTGATCTGAATCAGGATGTGGTCCATGTATATTTTTTTTCAGGATTTGCCAACATTGTGTAATCCACACTTTTGACAAGAACTTGCCTGACAATGTTGGCAAGGCCTCTGCGGAGGTTTGAGCTCTTGGTGAACTTCTTATAGCTTTTTTTTGTAGTTATTTTCATATCTATTTGTCCGTATATTCATCATTTTTTCATATCTGTGTTTTCTTTTCTCACTCAACTTGCAAAACAAATATTAGAAATCATGTCAAACTCTTCTTTTGAACCATCACATCGATTGTGCTCTGCATGTTCTGAAGAGCTTTTAGTGGTTTGCAGTTGTCTTGCTTTTTGGATAGGCATGTTGAATATTGTACTACTCTGATTTGTTTAAACCTACACATGTCACAAGTTAAATTAAGTTTAATTATTTTAATCAGTGTCATTATTTCATTACTTGTTTTTGTGAGTTCTACTGTCAAATTTTTTTCCCCTACTTTTTACATAAATGATGATAAACTGTGGATCTTAAATAGCCTATCAAATAGTGTTTTGCAGTTTAAATGTAATAGAGTTAGCGCTCCCACCAGTCATTCCCACTTCGCCTTATTTTGAAAAGGCTGAGAGCTTCCGGTTATACTCTGCTAATTTTGGCTGAATTGATACTTCTGTCATTGTCTCAAAACACTTGAGCGCTAAACGCTGTCAGTGAAGCATATGTGGGCCACGTAAAGGCTCATGCTGATGAGATTACAGACTTTTTAATGTAGAGCCTGGACCGCATGAAGTGGTTCCAGAATAAAAGAGACCGTTACTGTATTTAGATAAAGTGAAAGGAAAGTTGAAGCAGTATCTCTAAAATAATGCAATGCGAAGTTAGTAATGGACACAAGTTGCTAAAAATGACCATTTGAAGCAATATACTACCCACACAGTGTAAAATAATAATTAGATTATCATCGTTTGCAACCATATGAATTACAACACAAGCACACATTCTGTGAGTTTAAATCGATTATTTAGTCACTTTAAATGCTATATAGCATTTAAAGTGACTAAATAAGAGGAATATTCCTCTTATCCCACTTTAGATTATTGCTTTGTGTGTGTGTGTGTGTGTGTGTGTGTGTGTATGTGTGTGTGTTTTAGATATAGAAAGACAATCATAAAAGCTGCTTCTGTTGAGAAACTGGTTGACACCGGGCAGTGTTTCAATTAATATGAAAAAGTACATGTATAAAGACTATTTTTGATTTCCTTCACCAAGGAGGGGTTGCTTTTGCAGGCATTTAGGGCTGGGTATTTCCAGCAACCCCACGATACGATACGTATCCCGATACTGAGGCCACAATACGACATGTATTCCGATAAATTGTGAACATTGACTGCGCTTTTAACAGAATTCCCAGCAACTTTTGTTTTTATTCCAAGAAGAAAAAGAACAAGCATGAGTGTTAAATAATTCTTCAACTTTAATTCAGGTCCCCAAAGATCGTAGACCTAAGTTTAAATTTGGAACATGTATTTTAACATGTTGCTTGGCTTCTACTTTGAACTGTGCCATTTTTAACATTACCCAAAGTATGTTTACAACAACTGTCAAAACACTGAGGCCGTATCGATTCTGTAGAATCCGTGTCGATACACGTATCCCCAAGAGGTGTATGACAATATTTTGCCGCATCGATATTTTGAGCACAGGCCTACAGGCGTTTGTCAGTTTTTCTGCTTGTGAACAGGATAACTAAAAAGCTTTTAATGACAGATTTAGATCGTGAAGGTTGGCAATGGCATAGGAAAGAAACAATGGGGATCCAGGATTTTTTTTTACATATTTTTTTTTATAATGCAAGATTTGCAAGAGACAGTTTTCCACATTTTCACAAATAACGGTATGTCCTTTTTGATGACATTTTTATGAAATGCGGCTGATGTGAAAGTGATAACACAGTTGCAAGAAAAAAGTATGTGAACCCTTTGGGATTACTTGGATTTCAGCTTAAATTGGTCATAAAATATGTTCTGATCTTCATCTAAGTCACATCACTAGACAAACACAGTCTGTTTAAACTAACAGCACAAAAAATGTCAGTTTTCATGTTTTTATTTGACACAATATGTAAACAGTCACAGTGCAGGGTGGAAAAAGTATGTGTTTGTGATTTAATAACTGGTTGACCCTCCTTTGGCAGCAATAACCTCAACCAAACGTTTCCTGTAGTTGTAAATCAGACCTGCACAACAGCCAGGAGGAATTTTGGACCATTCTTCTGTATGAAACTGTTTCAGTTCAGCAATATTCCTGGGATGTCTGGTGTGAATGGCTCTTTTGAGGTCATGCCACAGCATCTCAATCACTTTGGGGTCAGGACTCTGACTGGGCCACTCCAGAAGCCGTATTTTCTTCTGTTGAAGCCATTCCATTGATGATTTACTTCTTTGCTTTGGGTTGTTGTCCCGTTGCATCACCCATCCTCTGTTGCACTTCAGCTGGCAGACAGATGGTCTTAACTTTTTCTGCAAAATGTCTTGATAAACTTGGGAATTCATTTTTTTGTTGATGACAGTAATCCGTTCAGGCCCTTAAGCAGCAAAGCAGCCCCAAACCATAATGCTCCCTCCACCATATTTCACAGTAGTGATAAGGTCTTGGTGTTGGTGTGCTGTGCCTTTTTTCTCCTACATAGCGTTGTGTGTTCCTTCCAAACAACTGAAATTTAGTTTCATCTGTCCACAGAATATTTTGCCAGTAGTGCTGTGGAACATCCAGATGCTCTTTTGCAAACTTCAAGCGTGCAGCAATATTTTTTTGGACAGAAATGGCTTCCTTGGTGGTGTCCTCCCATGAACTCCATTCTTGTGTGATGTTTTCCCTATTGTAGATTTGTCAACAATAATGTTGGCATGTGCCAGAGATTTCTGTAAGTCTTCAGATGATACTCTAGGATGCTTCTTCACCTCATTGAGCATTCTGTGCTGTCACAGTCATCTTTACAGGACGACCACACCTTGGCAGAGTAGCAACAGTGCTGAATTTTCTTCATTTGTAGACAGTCTGTCTTTTCGTGGACACATGGACATCAGGGCTTTCAGAGATACTTTTGTAACCCTTTCCAGCTTCATACAAGTCAACGTTTCTTGATCGTAGATCTTCTGAGAGCTTTTCTGTGTGAGGCATGGTTCACATTAGGATCAGGCAATGTCTCTTGAGAACAGCAAACTCACAACTGGTGTGTGTTTTTTATAGGGTAGGGCAGCTTTAACCTACACATCCTATCTAATCACATTGATTGGACCCAGGTTGGCTGACTCCTAGCTCCAATTAGCTCTTGGAGAAGTAATTAGCCTAGGGGTTCACATACTTTTTCCACCCTGCACTGTGACTGTTTACATATTGTGTCAAATAAAACATGAGAATTTATCATTTTTGTGCAGTATTAGTTTAAGCAGACTGTGTTTATCTTGTGGTGTGACTTAGATGAAGATCAGAACATATTTTATTAAGCAGAAATCCAGGTAATCCCAAAGGGTTCAAATACTTTACCATGCAACTGTAAGTGGTGAGCCGAGTCCAGGTGGATCGAGGTATGTCTATAAGATTTGTTATCATTGTGAGAAGGGACAGTTTTTAACATTTTAGCAATGACAGAATCAATTCTCTAGTGATTTTTATGACATTTTCATGGCAAAAAGAGAACTAATTAAATTTTGGTGATTATCAGAATCTGGATGTGGATCCAGGATTTTTTTTTCTAAAAAAGTGTTAAACAGTATGGGCGGTTTTTCACATTTTTGAGTCAGTTGCCAGGAGTCCCTTTGAATAAAAAAGTTCCTTACATGTTCTTGTTAATTTGGTCCAATATATTATTAAAACGGTATTTTGTATATTGTTTCCTACAAAAGGTATCCCGTAACAGTGTTTTCAGATATCTTAATATCATGTTCAACTAATCATCCCTCTGTTGCCATTTAATTTGCTTTTAAGGGGCATACTGAGCAAACAATGTCAATATTAGTCTGTGCCATTATCAGCTGAAACCTCTTTACAGGAGCTGTATTAACAAAAAATTTATGAGTCATATAGTTCAGACAATAAAAAACTCTGGGTATTAGAATTTAATTAGTTTGGGTTGACTGTACAGACGTTTGATTGATAAGTCACAAAGGAATACACTTTGTGTTCATTATAAAATTACAAATTCTGTTTTGTAAATCAAAATGCATTTGCTATTGTTCACCTACCTTTTTGACTCTTTGGCCTATTTCCTTTCACATTTTTATAACGCTACACATATACGAGTCATGTGATCTGTAGTTTAATGTCAGCTACTGAAAGTCCATATTTGATTTGTCATAAAATATATATTCATAAAATATCAGCTGCTTCTATGTCACACTTTCAGAGTTGTGCAGCGAATGGCTCTGAGTTAATTGGCCTCATAATGTTTCCCAGTTGCTACTGTAATCAGCCCAAACAAGATGAACACACCGTTCTACATAAACAAATGTTATCAGAGCTGTCAGTGGTCTATAAAAGTTAATCATTCTCTCTGGTGACGGGATGTGACAGTAAAGCTTCTGGAGTTTCCAGCCTCAGTTGAGGAGGAGGGTCACCGTAAATTCTCAAATGACACTAAAAGTTTGGTGTTTGTGTCTAAGTGTGTGTGTGTGATACCTTTTCTTGATGTGAGGTCAAAGGCCCCCAGCCTCACGTCACCCCTGAGCTAGCAGAGGATTAGCAGGATTACTCCAGAGCTGCCATGTCAGTCAGTTTCCCCAGAGACAGTCCAGCCCCCTTCATCTATAAGCCCCTTATCTCATCTCTCAGACACCTAGCTCCATATATGATACATGCAGGGGCGGGTTTAGTCATTTAGACCCTGGGCAGGGACCAACAGTGGGCCCTTCCCCATTTGGCCAAGGGCAATCATGGTCTGCGGAAAAAACATTTGTCAAAAACTCTTGAGGGACCTTAAAGTGCAGAAAATATAGAATAATAAGCCAGGTTTCCAACCAAAAGGGTGACAGCCCTGTAAAAGTTACAAAAAACTCCAAACCAGTTTTAGATGCTAGTCCAAATATTGCTAATAAATTTGGGCGGTGGCGCAGCTGGTAGAGCGCGTGTCTCACAGTAAGAAGGTTCCTGGTTCGATTCCCGAGTCGGGAGGGCCTTTCTGTGTGAAGTTTGCATGTTCTTCCTGTGCACGTGTGGGTTCTCTTCGGGCACTCCGGCTTCCTCCCACAGGCCAAAACATGCTCATTAGATTAATTTGTGACTCTAAACTGCCCCTAGGTATGAGTGTGGACGTGAATTGGTTGTCTGTCTCTCTGTGTTGCCCTGCGATCGACCGGTTCAGGGTGTACCCCACCTCTTGCCCGATGATAGCTGGGATAGGCTCCAGCCCCCCGCAACCCCGAAAGGGATAGCCGGGTATAGAAAATGAATAAATGAAATTTGGCCAGTTTTGGGGCCGTCCCAGATAAATCTGAAAATTGCCAGCCAACGAATACAGAAGATGTCTCGACCCATCTCTCACTTCAAGTGCATGTGTGAACCCTAACGACAATAGGAAAAAAATGGCAGAATATTATGAGTTACTGAGCTTGTTTCAGCTTTTACAGAAAAATCTGCTTCTCCTCTAGCACCAGGAGGACATGGAGAACAGCATACACCACTGTTTGTTCACATTTATCATGATCCACTAACCCTAACCCTAACCCATATGCCCCACGTCTTCTTCTCTGGTTGTGGTGTATGTCTACAGCAGCATTACAGCACCACTTACAGGCCTGGCATATATACTACTACATTTTAGTGTTTCAGTGTGGACAGACACATTTCTTTTAATATGAAAACATTTTGGTCTCCATGTTGGAAAGGCCTTGTACAGTATAAAGGGGCTTGCTTAAAGTTCTGAAAATGGCATTTGAGATAGGACTGTGTTTTGTGTTAAAAAGTCAAGTTGTAGCACTGTTTGTAAGAGCACGAGATGCTAAAAAGAAATCAAAAAAGTAACCTCAGTAAACCATTACTACCTGCCAGCCTTCTCCACTTTTCTGAATGCTGCCAACCTTATTCTGCACTCTAACCAGTGTTTTAAAGTAGGAAAGTAGTATTTAAACTACAAGATGATTAGACAAGTGGGTAAACCTGACAACAAGGTCCTTGTCTTTTTTACTCTCTTTCCAACTAATTTGTGAAATGTGTAACATACTTTGCTGTAAGTGTTTCTTTTCATCTATGTCTTATGGATAATTATATGATATCAAGTACTCATCGATAATCTATTTTCAAATCCAAAGGGATTAGTGGTACAGATATAAAATGGGTAAATAGATATTTGAAAAAATTGTAAATGTAAAATACTCATGCTTCAAAAGCTGAAAAACACTCATTATTTCATTACATATGAAATAAGTTTACACTGGCTTTAATTCAATGTCAAGCTCATTTAATTATGCTTTCATTTATCGGGTTCCAGTTCAAGTATATGTTTGTGTAATGATGTTTTTCGAAAGTTTAATATTTGATCCTTTTGTTACTTTATGTATTTTTTTCTACTGAGATTATGCAACAGTTTAAGGTCCTGCTTACACAACAACATTGTCACCAGAAACAGAAAGGTTTTTCCTTTGCATTTTAGAATGCACTCCAGCAAGAACAATTGAAAACGCTGCAGCATGCATACCAGGCCAGTAGCTGGCGATGTAGGTTTGTAGCAAAACAGCAGTGTTACAAAACACATACACTTTCTGGAGAAGACAAACTTTTCATGAACAACAATGACGAGTGGACACACGAAGACACAGGAGTTTCTTGTCTAGACAACAAATCTGTCCGGATATTTTTGTCAGGATAATAAAGTGAGCACATATGCAGCACACATGTTGCTCTGGAGACAGCTGTAGCTGTTGTTGCTGTTCCTCTGAAGCACGCACCTCTGGTTTCAAAAGTTTGCAGATTCGGACTACAGGCACCATTCTAAACAGAAGGTGAAAATGCAATGAATCTACTTACCTATATTTTTCATTTTTTGTTAACCTATCTATATAAATCATTTCTGTTTTTAGTTCATCTATCTCTCTATCATCTCTCTATCTCTCTATCTCTCTCTCTATCTCTCTCTCTATCTATCTATCTGTCTGTCTGTCTGTCTGTCTCTCTGTCTGTCTGTCTATCTATCTAGTGGGTATAGTCTGACATACTCTGATGGATGTTTGTCCTCTTAGGGCCTCCATACACTAAAGACATGTTTGCCACATTTCTACCTGATTTGTACACCATCCACTGAAAACAGCTCTGAGACCCACGCCTCCACCCACAGGTTGAGAACTGCTTCACTGGAAGATTGTATTTGAAGCCTGATCCTTCAAAGATTGTTCTGACGTGATGGAGTATACATCAGGATGAATTTATCATTTAATAACTGTGAGTAAGTGAAACAGCCGCTCAGAGTTTTGATTCAATTAAAAGGCTGACTCATTATTTTTTAAGTCGTTGCATTAACTTTAACAGTGCACGAGCTATTAAGACACCGTTTGAATTATGAAATCACACAAAGAGAATGATGATCGCTCACTGTCCTCTCCAATGAAGTCTATCTGCGTCTTTACACTCACACACACAGAAGCGAGTATGTGCAAAGAGCTAGCTGTGTTTCCACCTTTCTGCATACAGTTTTCAAAAAAACCCTGAGTTTTTGGCTTGTGAGGGAGCGAGCGTGTGGGGAACCTTTGATCTTTGTGTTAATAATATGTTTGTTGCTTATTTTTTTTAGCATAATGTCGGCAGCATGCTCTCTTCTCCATGGTCTTGAGAGTGAGTGTGTGCGTTGGTACTGGTGTTAGTGCAGGTGATTATATTGTGAGAGCCCTGCTCATCCCAGAGGAGAGGAGAAATGCACTTTAATGAATTTAATGAAACAATAGTGACCCATTACACTCTGAAATTGCACAAATTAGAGTTAGCCTTGTTATTTATTTAAAGACTGTTATACGCTCTTTTGATTCAAATAAAAATTGAATCATGGATTGTTTTTTTTAATTCTGCATTTAAATTTCTGGGTGGGAATCCTGTTGGCATTGTAGGGATGTCTGTTGGGGGCCAGGCATCGTTCCAAAGGAACTATACACTATATACTAAAGACTGAATTGTAGAACTTTTACTTGAAACTTACCTATAATGATTACATCTTTCGTGTTCATGCTGGTAAACATTCATGAGTGTGTGTTGAGGATTCTGATTTAATTCTAATAGTTGAATTTCCTCTGTTTGCCAGCAGCAGATTACCTGCATGGGGAAACGTGTGCATCCTTGAGTTTGGCCTCTTTTTGCCCCCTGCTCTGTGTACTCACCATGTTTGCCTTTGCTCTGTGGACTTGTAATTCACTGAGTGGGCGTCAAACCCTAGAGTTCAAGTGTTGCTGGAATTTTAACTTTATATTTACTCTAAAGTACATAAAACAACTCATTGGAGCTTGTATAATTTGATTAAGATTTATGTCTGACTGTATTTTCACAGCCCTCAGTCTCCCTTTACACGTAGAGATCCCGGAGTGAGAGAAACGCAGTAAATAAAACTATGAGGAAATCAGTCTCGTCTGTTTAGACAGAGTTACAGTATGTTTGTCTAACCTTGCCTTTTTGACTAAGTATTAATCAGAACTTCAAGTTTTTCCAGAAGTTCAGTAGGTTTCCTGCCAAACGCAAGCATGATGATGGAGGACAGCCAGATGAACAGAGTTCTATAGGAACAGCTGACATCTCCTGAAAAGAACACATAATATTGTTTCTGGAAATGTTCAATTGACAGAAGAGCCTTAAACTGTGGCCTGACTTTAAAGTGTTAAGTTGTAACTTGTAAAGGGTAAAATCACAAAATGAACCGTAGCGTGTTTATTCTCTGTTGTAGTGTATTCAAAAATGTACTGCCTTTGTATCTTTGGTCTTATCGATTAAAAAAACTAAAACCTGCCATCCTGGTATCAGGAGAATTACACAGGATCAAACATTTCATTGACCAAGCCAGAAGAAACAGTTTCTTCAAATTCAGATTAAAGGTAGTGCATATGCTTCACAGCAAGAAAGTCACTTTCATTCCCTAATCAGTCAGGGCCTATCTATGTGGAGTTTGCATGTTCTTCCAGTTCATGTGTGGGTTCTTTCCAGGCCCGACAGCTCCCTACCACCGACCAAAAACACGGTCATTAGGTTGACTGGTGACTTCGAATTGCTCTCCAGTATTAAGGTGCGTACACAGCGTACGCTACTTGTACTATCTCGACGATCACTCTCCATGCTGTACAGCCGTGATGGGGCGGGGCTAACCCTCCCGCGATGCGACAGCTGATTTTCACACTACCACATGGCTTTTTGCGAAATGTGAAAGTAAAAAAAGTTGATCAATCAGCATAGTGTGCACATGTGACGGTACCCTAGACAAACAGTTATTAATCCGGACTACAGAATAACAATCCATGTCCGCTTGGGAAACATTAGTCAGTGAGGACATTAGTTCCGCCTAGACGGACCGTGGGAAACTCACAGATAATTCGGCTGCAGGGCATCAGCTGCAGTGTTTTGTGTTTGATAAGTGAAGGAAAGGGATACAGCTGGAATAATGTCCGCTTATACATCCTATTATATGATATATGATATATGATACGATCGCAGTGAATCTCGAGCGGATGTGATGTCACATCGCAACGGCCGACAGCAACGGTGACCAAAATGAGGTATTTAAAGACATGCGACAATACGTCAGTGGGCGACGCAATTTTGGTAGCTGGGTTGGTTGCAGTGTGAACGCAGCATTAGTGTGAGTGTAAATGGCTGTCTGTCTCGATATGGACCGCAAATGGTTCAGGGTGTACTCATGTCTCTTGTCCAATGTTAGCTGGGATAGGCTCCAGCGGCATATAGCTAATGGATGGATGGATGGATATTTTTTATAGGAGGGAAAAGCTTAGAGTCCAGGTTTTGAGGAGCTGGATAGTCCTGGGAACAATGGTTCTCCACTGTGTTCTGAAGCCAGGGCAGTGAAGTGGATGTCCTGAAGGGAGACTCTCAAAAGTCAGGAGTAGAGCATGTGAAGGGTCTTGAATCATACAGCCAGCTAACCTGAGGGTTTACAGTTCATAGTCAAAGTTCAAACTGGTAGTCCAATGATTTCAGAGTCATCTTCTGTTCTGAAGACTGGCGGTGTAGAACCAGGATGTTATGGAGAATGTGGTGATTCCCTCAATGAGGGAGTAATAGAAAGTCAGGAAGAATTCAGCTTCCTCAGGAGGTGCTGCCTCTGTGGGAATTTCCTGAGTATCTCCTCTGTGTTTGAAAGCAATGGGCTGTGGTAGATGGTGCCCAGATATCTGTACTCCTCAACCAGCTCAACAGGCTCTCAGTGAAAAAAGGTGATGACTGCTGCTGACAGCTCCGTCTACTTTGGAGAAGGTCACCACCAGCTACTTGGTCTTAGTCATGTTCAGTTCTGGGCATGAACTGTTGCATCAGTCCACAATTTTTTAGGGACCTGATAGCAGAGATAGGAGACCCATGTCATCAGCATACTCTTTGTGATTATTGAAGATAACAAATATATTGGCATTCCTGGTAAAAATAAATAAATAAATAAAAGCATTCACTCTCCCTGTGTCCCAACCGACCTATCTCACCTGCCCAAATATACCCATTTCCCCCAGTGCCAAAATTATCAATTCTATCAAAATAACAGCCCAAATCAATTCTCAAATAATCTAAATGATAAAATCAGCAATAACTAACTTTGATCCCATTTAAAGGGAATAACATCAATTAAATGAACAAATTAGGCAAAATGTCATAGCATAGGCCAATAAGCAACCCAGTACATTTGATGTCTGTACCACTGTCAAGCACACACCTAATATCTTCATTTATGATTTAGATTTTTTGATAAAACAACACTACTAATCACCCCCCATGTTGGTGAGTGAGTTTTATTGACTTTTAGCCAAGTGAAAGTAAGTAATGTTTTAGGAAAGTAATATATTAATTTATTCAGTTGTATAGTTTTTTTTTCAGCTCCTGAAAAGAGGCAGATTAGGAGGTTTGTGCCTCACAGTGGTGATAAGAAAGTTTTACACCAGTAATCAAAAGATAAGCCCTATAAAGAATGTCATGGTAACCTTTACAAGGTATGTTGCAACAAAAAAAAACATCTGTCTTGTAATACTAAATGACATGTTAGCATTTCATGTTTGTATCTGAGCTAAAGTGGCAACAGCTTTTATAACTTATTGATAAAATAATATTGTTCAATAAGGTACAGGTGGCAGTATTGTCTTTTGTTTGATTTACTGAAGACTAATGAGAGTAAGTAAGTAAAGAAATCCCAACCTGAAGAGAGATTGTAAATTCACCAGAAAGCAGATTATTTGCCGTGTCTTTGCCTTTTGAAAAAGTTTGGTTTTTATGTTTGTAGAGTATTGACAGACTTCAAAATAAAGCATGGTCAAAAAAGGATTTGAAGGTCTCGTGTCTTTGTTGTTTGAAGGGGCTTTGGGACCAAAGAACATGAGACCTGAACTAAAAGTCTCAATTCACAAAGAAATGTGTGATACTTCTTCAGGACGATGCCCCTTAAAATGCTCATTTTTTACTCATTGGGTTTATGTTGTAATAGCTAAACAGCATCCACTTATTTATGAATGCCACAGGTAAATGACAGTAATGAAAGTCTGTTCGGCTGCCTGTAACCCCTCTTCCCTCTTTCTCATCAGACAATGTTTGGGTAGCCAGTCAGCACAGGACTCATTATCACTGCCTCATGTCCTCAGACCCAAGTGATTCCAAATGGGAAGGGAAAAAAAAGCAAACTTTAAGCAGCAGCTTTATTCAATGTTAGTAATTAGGTAGATCCATCCAACATCCCAGTGCAGCACAGCCCAATTAGCATTGTGTGGAACAGGAAGAGGTGGGACCTACAAGCAAGATTACACCTGGAAGTGACTGCTCCTATGGATATTACCATACATGCTAACAGTTTCAGTAGCAATTTTATCAGATTACAGAAGCATGTCTCAATGGACATATTTTCACTCCCCTGCTGACGTGTGTGGCGGGGCTTTGTCCTATAGGTGTATTACATTTTGTTCTTCACACCTCAGCAGTAGCACCTTCTTGCTGTATTATCTGATTGCCCCGTGATGACCATGGTTGAAGCAGTTGCCCAATCATTTTGACAGGTTCTGCCTGTTACCATAATAATTCTATAGGCTGTTGCCCTAATGAACTTGTAAAATGCACTGAACTGTCCAGTTGGTGTGTCAGGTTAAACAGAGCTACATCTGATCCTCTTCGAGCAAAAGACTCCTGAGGGAGGACACACAGACATCACAATAACATACAGTATTTACATGCATGTAAACACATTTTTGCAGAGTATTGTAAGGTACGTGCAGATTTGTTCCATCTGCTATGCTTCATCATGCACGGAGACAACACACATGCACAAACACACTTGTCTGCCCTCTGTGTCATCTCAGAAGAACTCTGGAGAAGCACAGCAGACACACTAAAGGGAGTGTTTCACTTGTTCTTGACATCCTCTGTAGGATCACACTAAGTGAACCATGCTAATGCTGCTCTTGTGCAGCCTAAACAGATGACAAACAGCACTCAGCTTATACATGAAAGCCAGACAGTTCAATAAAACCCTAAAGGACACACAATGATACTGTACTCAGCTAACTTCAGAATAAACAAATGCAACCTGACCTAACTTTTGTGTATTTGGATTGTCAGCCTGCCATATTGGTGTCATCTTCGAATTAAAGTTCACTCTACTGGAGACTTTTGTAGCTTCACTGCCAGAAGGAAAAAGCCTGATGCTGTTTTTCCACACAAAAAGGACATGAAGAACAAAATCTGATGGCAAAATATAGTTCATAGTGCTGCTGACAACCTGTGCTTTGGCTAAGAGTAACATCCCACATTAGGGTCTGCTTAGGTTTTAACACAAAGGTGAATTTAGTAGTATCCACACAAGTTTTTGTTTTTTTCCCACACAGATATGGGGTCTTTTTAAAATATGAAGGAATGAGTGAGTAAATCTGAAATTGCTCCCCTGTGTGTACAATGAATATGGATATATTTGGATATTTTACTCTTAAACTGCATGCGCAAACCCTGATGACAACAGAAACTAGAGAGTACTCAGAGAGCGCAAACCTCTGCCTAGGTAGCTCACATATTGTTGTTACATCTATAAGCAATAGTTCCATGAGAAAGTTAACATCATAGTATGACTCCTTGACCCTGAAAAACCTGCACTGAGCACTCAGAATCATGTCGATATCATTAATAGTTACCCAGTTATTGAGTAAAAATGATCATTTGGATCACATCCATGATCAAATCATTTGTAAGTTTGGCCATTACTAACATCTCCTGCATTATTCAGCCAAATCTTTTTGGTAGTCTTGATAATACTGTAAACAAACAAACAAACATACAAACATCTTTGGTGGAGTTAACAAAAGAAGAATAAAGTGTTGTGTTTGTGCTTCAGTAACTGAGCTCACACAGGAACAGCAGATGCCAGAGTTTGCTTATAATTCTCAGGATGTAAGTATCGTCTTTGCTGGTTTCATGAATGCAGCAGAGTTTTTTTTTTTAATTTATTTAACCTTTTTTAACCAGGAAAAGAAACTCATTGAGATTAAAAATCTCTTTTACAAGAGTGTCCTGGAGTTAAGGGTCAAATTACAGACCTGACATATACTTTAGCATTTTAGTGTGGGCAGACACCTTTCTTTTAACAATGCCATCTTTACAGAGCATGTTTTAAAAACAATATTTTCTGTGTGGATAGGGTCTTAGTTATTGCTACTGGACGTGGTTTGTGGATGAGAGAAAAACTCCAAGTCTTTTAATTTCTCTTAAAAATCTAGGTACCATATTTTACCATAATCTTAGTTTATATAAGGGTAGCTTTATATAAGGGTGATTAAGGAAAAAAATATTATACCATCTGATAAAAACATTTCCCAGATGCCAGTTTCTCTCTCAAGGCAAAGCAGAAACTCTAAATCATGCTTCCATTACTTATTACTGCAATGCCCTTCTTTCTGGTCTGCCGAAAAAGAATATTTACCGGCTTTAGTTGCTGCATAACTCAGCTGAAAGGAATGCCGATAAAGACCAGAAAGCGAGCACACGTCCCACCAATTTTACCACCAATGTCTCCAATGTATCTTTTAAAATAGATTTTAAGGTTCTTTAATCCGTTTTTAATCTCTGAATGGTCTTCGCCCAGCCTATTTATCTAATTTTCTTTAACGTTTGAGCCTAGCAGAGCTCTCAGGTCTTCACATAGTGGTGTTTTAGTCATGCCATAAGTTCGAACAGAGAGGCGGCTTTTAGTCATTATGGCTCATACCTGTGGAGCAGCCCATCTGCAGACTTAAGAACAAACTCATGGCCTTTGTTTTTAGTCTCACTTTTTGACTGAACTAACTTTGCATCAGTTGATTTTATTTATCAATGTCATTATTTTTGAGCATTCCTCAACTAATCCAGTATTTAGTTGCTGCCCCTGTCCATCAGATTCACAATATCTGGATATTGAACATTAAATATCAGGTCTTTGTCAAATCTGTGTTGCAAAGGATTTGCAGATCAATGTATTTTGTTTTTATTTACATTTTACACAACGTGGAACCTTATCTCTCACCAAAGCCTGACAAAAAACAACAAACATATTTAAGCTGCTACTGAAGGTCTTGTTTGTTTCGTTGGATCATTACATGATATTTTTATTGTCAATATGTTTTAATACTGATTGAAAATCTATCACTGGAGCTTTATTTAACAATATCTGCCTAGGCTCCTCATTATATACATTATACATTGGGGTAACATTGGGGTTTCGAAGCAGATGCACATTCTCCATATGACCAATACTCCAGTTCAACACAGAGGCCTGAGTACTGTAGCCTCTTTGGCACTAATCACTTTATCTATCAACTTGTTTACAGAACCTACCTCTCCACACTCCGGCACATGTGTGATTAAAGTGGGAAACAGGTGGAAATCAGAGCCTTTGTTTAAATCTGTTTTTGTCTGTATGCTCTGTGATGATATAGTGTGTTATGTGCACAAATATAATAAAAAGACAAACAAACATTGCACTGTACTAACGTCACATGGAGCGACCTCCAGATGTCAGAGATCTGAGCCCATTAGAGGGTAAAGTGGACTGATGGATGATCTCATCTGCCTGCTCCATCCCCAGAAAGAAACAAACAAGCGCTAACAACGGTCGGTCTTACGCACGCAAAGCCTTCAACCTAATGACAGGGTTACTAGGCGAGCTGAGGGGCAGATCAAGACGCTGCTGTCCTCCTTCGCAGGCCTCCAAGTCTCGCTAAGACCATTTAAAATGTCTATAAATTCTCTGGAGCTGTGCTGGAGACCATCTTTATCTCCTGTTAAGGAAAAGCCTGAGCGGATTTCCTTCTCTTGATCCTATAGCAAAGGTCTTATCCCCTCAGCTGCTGTCCTCCTGGGCATGGAGGCAGGTCTGTGGCAGGCTGGAAGGCTCAAGCAGGCTTAGACGTTCTGGTCTTGCCAAGTCCTGCTCAGGCTGAGAAATCCTGTAATGCTGTTAGCTCTTTTGTGGAAGGTGAGTTCAAAGCTGCTGCTCTGTAACACTGACACAAATAAAGATGCAGGGTCTCATATTAATGTGTCAGTGTTACAAAAACATGGAGGAGGGTCTGTAACCTTGTAGTGCAGATTGATCAGTCTGATTAAATGTCTGCAATCAGTTGATATTTTTATTGCCAGTATTTTAATTCAATAGTTGTGCACACCATTACAAACACTGACTTAGTGATCAAGTCAGAAGAGAGACAATATCCAAACTGCATGTATATAGTTACTAGTGCTGATTTATTTAACCAGAGTCTATAGCAGACAGCTAACAACAGAAGCCACTCAGTCAAGTGAATACATTTTATCAGGACAGTTCATTGTTAACAGAAGTAAGGAATCATCTTGACTAGGTGTATATTCAATATTGGTACTTGACATCATACAAGCAAAGGAATTTAAGACATGTTTCAAAGGTAAAGATCCCCGCAAAGGGGTAATGCTAAATGGTGGTCCTTGACAAGTCAAAGTCAAGAAAATCATTTTTAAAAATACTGGAAATATAGTTAGTTTTGAAAACATTTTGGCATTCCTTTCCATATAAACAGGAATCAGCATTTTCAGGGAATACTATGATGCGAGGTGCATGTGCAGTGCTTTTTAGATAAAAGTTATGCACACACGCAGTAACAACAGCTTTGGCCATCTATCGAGCAATGTGTGCTGCTAACCGTGAAACAGAAATATCCAGGCATATGTTGTCCAGATAAGAAACTCCTTCATCTTCATGTGCCCACTTCTCATTGTTGTTTAGTGAAAAGTCTGTCTTCACTGGAAAGTTTATGCTTGTAGGGTAGACACAGCTGTTTCTCTACAGACCTACATCGCCAACTACTGGTCTGGCATACAAGCTACAGCGTTTTCAGTCATTCTCGTGGACCTGTGTGAAACGGGCATCATTTTCACATCGTCTCCATTTCAACGTGGAACACTTTTGAAAACTCAAAGAAAACCGTTCTGTTTCTGGTGACAGAGTTGTTGTGTAAATGAGGCCTTAATGTTTCTAATCAGACAGATCCAGCATGCTAATCTAAAGCTGCGTTTACAAGGAGCTGAAAATCCAATCCAATAAGTTTTCATTGCATTTTGGCCTTGCGTCTACATGGAAACTCGTTGAAAACGGAAACTTTTGACAACGGGCTCCAGGGTGGTAAGTTTCCAATACACTCTCCATGCAGCCCCGTGTAAACCCGCATCGAAGCGTTTCAGGGTGAAATGCTGGCGTCACCGCATGCGCAGTATTCTTTCAGATGAAGGTTGCGCAGTTTTGGCCGTCTGCCTAGTAACGTGTGAGCCTCTTATCGTGCTCGGTTTGTTATCCAGTCAAAACCATCCAGACAGATTTGTTGTCCAAACTGACTTGTTGTCCAGAAAAGAAACTCCTGCGTCTCTGTGCGTCTATTTGCCATTGTTGTTTCTGAAAAGTTTTTTTCTTCGTACGTGTATTGTAGCAGCACTGCCTCTCTGCAGACCTACACCGCCATCTACTGAACCGGCATGCACACTGCAGTGAATTAACTCGTCTCCGTCATCTGAACGCAGAAGAATTCTAAAACGCAAAGGAAAAACCTTTGCTTCTTTAAGTCAGGAGTGTCCATGTAAATGTAGCCTAAAACAACCATGAGCAGCCCAAAGCAGAATGTCCATTAGAGTAGGAAGAAGTGGGAGATATACCAATGAGGAGGCAGCAGGGAGTGACTGCTTTTACTTTAGCAGTGATGCTAACAGCTTCAGATGCAGTTTGATGGATCTGGACTGCATAGCTTTATTAAATGAGAAATAAGTATGAACACTACAAACCTCTCTAGAGAAAAGATATTTTCACTCCACTTCTGACATTTTTTGCCGACAGTTTGTTTTAGGCAGTTGCTCATGTTTGCCCTTTACTCCTTTGCAGTGACACCTCCCTCCTACAATTTTGATTGGGTTGCGCTGAATGTGGTTGTTAGAACCATCGTCGTATCATCTGCCATATATGCTTGTCAAAGGCTCTGCCCATTTCCAAACAAGGAATCGGCTTTTTAAAATTGCCTTGAACATTTTTAGCTGACCTTCTTTTACCCTAGAGAGAAGTGTTTATTTTTTGACGGCTCAGGCCACACTTTTTTAATTTTTTTTAAACCAAGTAGTTTTCAATTTGAATTCAAGTCACATGACTGATGCAGAGGGCAGATGATGGAGGTGTAAATCTTGCTCTTTCTCATGATTTGATTTGATTACAAGTCTGGAGATGATAGATCCAGGTTTGATTTTTGGTCCACATTCTTAGTCAAAGCTTTTTTGTTACACAGATGCTTATATTAAGGTTCTCTACAGATTTGAATTTAACATTGTGAAAAGAGGGAATAAAAAAAAGTTTGGACAGAGTGAAACATAAAACAGCCTTGAACCAACTGTAAACCAGCATTATCAATCTGACAAAAGGACAGTCAATTTAATGATATACATCCAGGAGATAGAACTTTTTTAACCTGCTCTAGAAAAAAGTTCAATACGTCAGCCAGACAGACTGAACTTTCAAAATAAGATCAAATAATCTCACCTTTTTTTATTATAACTGTCATACAGGGCAGTTTTATTTGTGACTGTAGAAGTTTTATTCAGAGTTGAATAAAGAATCCTAACAGGTAGCACAACTCACATCATCCAGATGGTTCACAAGTTACCAGGTTGCAATATCAGCCAAGGTACAATTTTATCACCTAATTTTCACCTCTATTTCTGTTTGTTTAAGATGCACCTTCACATTAACAGAAAACTTTTGTCTGGGAGATTCTTTTTTATCGCTCTTGAATTTATTAAGCTGCAGTTGAAGCTATAACTCTCAGTGACATGGGTGAACATAACTTTGATGTAAGCCTTTAACTGCCAGATGTGCTTTTGAAAGGTTCTGCCTATTCCCAAACATTTTCTATGGGCTCAGGTGGACTAGTGAGATTTCTTGAACAGACCATGTGATTGGGCATATAATCAGGTTTAAAAGCAAAAATATATGACCAAAAGAGCTATAACCTCCAAAACTGGATATTTTCATCCTTGAGTGACAAAGAGTATTTGCTCAAAACCCTAAAATCTAATCAGTTCATCCTTAAATCAGTGTGGAAATTTGTTTTAAAATCCTTACAATCACCCTTAAAGTGCTCTTGAGATATTGTGTTGACAGAATCAGACAGGCGGAAGAACAACCTAAGACTGGAATGCTTCCTGCTTTGACTGTCCTGCAGGCTTAAAAATTGATTTCTCAGGATGACACTGTCAAAAATAGTGGATTTTTCATCTGAAAGTTTATTCAGAAAGAATGTTACATTATTATTCAGAGTCTTAACCATGACAAAATGTCCTCATTTTCATTTCATTCCCAGCTTTCTTACAGAATAGCATCATATATTTCTCTATTAACCAAAGTCAGACTTTAGCAGTAAAAGAACATATGCACGCCGCTCAGGAGGTTCCAATGAACATTCACTGGCAACCAGATACCCTGAAGTCGAAGGCTCGGAGGCTGGGCGTCCCTCAGGGAGTATTTCCTGGATGAAAATGTGGCCCATTATTCCAGCTGAGAACAGGTGCTTTCAGCAAAGAAGTCTGCATCGTTACTGCCCTGTGGGAAATGAGGGAAAATATCAAGGTCCAGCACTTTACGACGTGGCTTTTTAAAAGCTGATCTTTAGAAATGGGTTGTGAATCAAACCACTGATGCCATTTTTAGAATTAAGATGGAAAAACAACAGTAAAGCATCTCAATTAAAGAGGAATGATGGAGGGTTTTCTGTACCCAAACACAGCAGGTAAATTAGACCAATCATGATTTGTGTTTAACAGATATAACAAGTCTGGTATGCATGATTAATAGCATCCATTATTTTAATTTCCATGTGACTTAATAACACAAAACATACAAAAAGGAAGAATGCGTGTTACATTTTTCCATTCTTTTCCAAATAAAGTAAAGCACAAAATCTGACACTTTGTGTACATTGTAAGCTTTCTTGATTCTATCATTAATATATTTTTATCTGCTTGGAATAAGTTATGGCCAAGCAACTGGAGGCCCGAGTCAAAGGTCAGTGTCTGGTCCATTTGCCAGATAGTTATAAATGATTTTTTCATCAGCTAAACTTGATTTAACTTGGTTGTTTCAGTGTTCCAAACAGGGATCACACTAAGAACCTAGCACACTTTTTTGTATCACATCCAGCAGGGTTCCAACCAAGCTTAGCAGAGACTAAAATGTGACTAAGAGACAATGCTAAAAAACGGATGGTCAGAGAAAGTGAGACAGAGAGAGTGTTTTTAACAGCTAAGTAATTTGGGAACTATAGTGTTTTAATTTACAATTGCCATGAAAAAAGTCTTCCAATATTGTCAAATAACTTGGAAATGTTTGAGTTAAAGTGGGTGAAACTTGCCATTCTAACTTATACATACAGTATTTGTCCTATCATTACAACTGATGCTGCGTTCACACCGGACGCTACTTGTACAACCTCGGCGATCACTCTCCATGCAAAGTCAATGTACAGCCGCGATGGGGCGGGGCTAGCCCTCCCACAATGCAACAGCCGCTTTTCACGCTACCACTTTGCTTGTCGCACGATGTGAAAGTAAAAAAGTTGATCTTTTCAGGCGTGTGTGGCTGTTAGGCAACAGCCAATCAGCAGTGTGTGTGTGTGTGACGGTGCCCCTGACAGACAGTTTTTCATCCGGACTACAGAGGAACAATTTATGGGAAAACATTAGCCAGTGAGGACATTAGTTCCACCTTGACGAACCACAGATAATGCCGCTGCAGGGCATCAGCTGCAGTGTTTTGTGGTTGATAAGAGAATGAAAAGGATACAGGTGGAATAATGTCCACTTATACATCCTATTATATGATATATGATCGATCACGGTGAAACTCGAGCGGACGTGACGTCACCGAGTGACGGCCGACGGCAACGGTGAGCAAACTGAGGTATTTATGGATGCGCAACGCTACGTCGATGGGCGACGCGATTTTGGTAGATGGGTCGCTTGCGGTGTGAACGCAGCATTATGTGCACAAGGTAGTGCATCTTAACGGTTTTCAGTAATCTAAACTCATTATACACATTTGAAAGTCTGAAATGATTATAACTTGAGACCCCTAACGCATGTGCCTCCAGGAAACCGCCCATCTTTGTCTTGTGATATAACTTGTAACAAATTTCCCTGTACTTGGAAACCAGTTAACAAAATCTTACTGAAACATATTCCATAAACAGTTTTTTGGGTTTGTGTCCATCTTAATTACATGATCTCTACTCTCGGCCTGTATTTATTGTTCAGTGGACAGACCGCACATGTCAGCAATACTCTGAGGTCACAAGAAAGCAGCGCTGAGGCCAAGAAAAATCCTTCTCTGAAGCTCTGTCTGGGTGGAGGTTCTCCAAAAACGCATTATGCTCCCTAATTTCCATCACTTCATTCCCCTTGCTTTTGTTTGAACATTCCAGACATGCTTTCTTCCTCTCGTCTTCTTCATTTCACTCATCTCTGAAATACACAAGCGCTTTTGGATAACCTATCAGGTATCTTAGAGGAACTTCACTGAACATTGTTCCTAAAGCTTCCCCATCCATTCTTACTGGTACTGTATACAGATAATCCCCTCTCCCACCCACCCATTCTCCCTCCGCGCTCACTTCAACCTTCATCCAGGGCCTTGGCTCCTGTCAGACATGAGGAGGACCTCTTTGATCTGGTCTGAGATGACAAGGCTGTGTGGTCCCAGTGCCCCAGGCCTCTTCTGTCACCACACACTGTATGACAAGGTCACTCAGGGGAGCACAGGGATAACACTCACATATATCTTCAAGTCTACCTGCAGGAACTTCAGGAGATGTGGGGACATCAAGCTGAGACAAGGACAATGATGCGATTGCATTTACATGGGCTGCTCTTAAAGGTCATTCACTTTTGTTATAACTGGCTTTTATTCCTCCATACTCATGACATATATTATTGTTTGCCTGGCACAAAGCTCTCTGGCATGAGGCACAGGTGTCTTCCTTATTTCCTCTTAACACATGTGTCATATGCTTACTGTGCACCTACGCTAATTAAATAGCAAATCACTGTGTGCTCCTGTTTGTGCCCAGTTGTTTGTTTTTCTGAAGATGAGGAGCGGTAAGGCACAAAGCTGGTGTGCCCCTAGCTTGAGGACACAGAGGTAACTTGGCTTTAAACCTTCTTCCACCAGATCTAAGTCTGTCGCAGTGTGTTTCTGCTATTCTGAAGACACATTATAGGGAAAACACACACCTTACTGAGTACAACCTTACCATTACATATCAGAGCAAAGACTTCAGTGCACAGAGATCGAAGAGACAGTGTGGATTTTTGACAGCATTCCATGGTGCCCAAATCCACTGCGCTCCAGCACACATAATACTCCCAGAAACAATTTAAAAAAACACTGGATTAGAGGATTTCTTGAAACCCAGTGCCAAATTTCTGTTGTTTACATACATTTTAATGAGTCTCACAGATAACTATGCTCATAGATAAGACTACAGGCAGCACAGTATGTATTAAAGAAAAAGACAAAGATTCCTGCAGAAGAATGAAAAGACAAATAGCTTAAAGCTAACAGTCATTTGATGTTAAAGGTGTAGCGTGTAGAAGCTGGCAGCATTTCACCGAACAGAGATGGTAAATATAGGATATAATGTTTCTATTTGTATTTGAAGAGTTATTTTTCAAAATACTATAAAAGCCAAAAATAAAAAATATATATATTACTCAGTGCTATTCTTTTGTATACAGATTGTACTACCTGCCCTATCAGTATTTAATGCCAGAAAGCTATATATCCCTGTTTAAACTGTTTTTCAAAGTTCAGTTCTCCGGCCAACCCAATGGTGGGTCTGGGCTAACAATGTCATTTCTCTCAATGAAAATGGATTTGTAGCGTTTTGGAAAATAGCTCTTCACTTAAAGTCTGTTCAGATAGGTGTACAATCACCCCCATAAAACTTTATTTTTCTTTTTATTAAGTTAGAAAAGCTTTTTATATCTATGTACTGCAGGTCTACCTTTGTGGAGGCTGACATAATGATCAGCCAGGTTGTCTACGGGGTGGGGTGTAATTTAACTAACCTATAATTTATTAAAATAAAAGTTACAAATATGATTGAAATAAACCTCACCTGGCAACTGTTGTAAATGATGTTCTGTTCACAATCCTTTTTGTTCTTCACTGGCTCTCATTGCTTGGTGATATAACGGACAGGCTCATTCCACAATCTGAACGCTAGATGGCGCTAAAATGCCAATTTCTACACATTGCACCTTAAAGTAAACAGGCCTATCATAAACATAAACTGGTCTGATTCTATCAGTGGTAATAAGAGATTTTACAAGTAATGAAGTTTTGCTTTCCATGTATGAGGAAGTGTCTGACTTGTATTTTCTTATGCTCTCAGAAGCTTCAACGAAAAGAAGGACTTGAATGAGATCTTAAACATATGTACACTGTTCTGTGTAACACAATAAATAACAGGTATCCAAAATATCAAGCAGAAATTCAGACCAAACAACTGAACTTACCGTGCAGATAGCAAAACACAAGCTGCAAACAGTACTTCTAACATTTGACACTCTGATTGGTTTGAACTATGTCACACCCAAAACACACGCATGTAATTGAGGCACATAATCCATCCCTTAAGCATTCTATACCCTGATTTGTATCAAGGACATGCGTCCCCAAAACAGTAAAATATAGACCAAATGTCCCAAATCCCTGTGCACCATGCACTGAAAACAACACCCTGCATGCCTTTAACTTAGGGCTTTTAAAAATAATAGGTATTCATGTGATTTAAGTTAACAAACAGAAAAAGTAAATCATTTATTATTAAATTATACAAAGACCAGCAAAGTTGCTCAGTAGGTAGTGCATGTGCCTCAGAGAAAGAAGGTTGCTGGTTCAATCCCCAGGTCAGGGCCTTTCTGTCTACAGATCACACATTCTCCTTATGCACCGAGTGAGCATGAATAGTTGTATGTCTCTATATGTGGCCCTACACATGGCTGGTGACTGGTTCAGGCTATACTACGCCTCTCTTTCAATGTCAGCTGGGATAGGCTCCAGCCCCAGTGACGTCAAAAGTTAAAGGCAGTATGGATGGATAGAAGGACATCATACTACAAGGGCCTTTAGATTCTAAAAAAAAGAGCTGGTTTTAAAAAATTATTATTTTCATGTGGATTTTTTTTTCATTTGCAGGAATGTTTCTTCTTTCTTGGTGTCTTAATACTCCATGTGGCGTTTCTTGAGCCTGACAGTAAATAGCATACCTAATCATCAGGCTGCATGGAGTGGTTATTCTTTGTTAAATAAATGATGCATGGAGCCATGGTTTCACAAAGCTCAAATGTTTAATACAAGCACAATCACTGTGCTGATTGCATATTAACCAACTCCAGGCAGCTCCTGTTAGAACACTTTAGTTCATCAGAAATAGCTCTCATTTGAACTTTCATTAAAAGTTTACAAAGTCATTTTTAAGACTCTGAGTTGCATTTCCCACCAGTCACACTGTTGTCATATGTGTGATTCTTTTCAGAAAACTGGAATAAAGTAAAGCTGGTGTTTGGGCAAACCCCCCCTGAGGAAGGGAGAAGACAAACATGATAAGAGGCTGTCGGTTAAATTACAGACTACAGACAGCCCTTAATGGAGTTCAGCTCCGGGTTGAGGGAAGTAAGGTCAGGTAGACATCAGAGCTACATGCTGATGCTTCCTACATTCCTTAACAATGCTGTCAACCGGAGAAGAGACATATTATTACATTAGGTTCAACCCTCTGAACGCAAATGCTGAAAAGAAAACAACACAAACTTGAATTTATTGCACTTTTTACACTCAAAGAACCTTCATTTCAATGATAACATACTGGTCCCACATTTAGGAGGTAATATGAAGCCAATGCAAACAGTGCACAGATGATTATGAACCCTCTCTGTAGAGCTAAAGGCGCTTATTAGCATTAGATAAACACACCACCATAATAAAAACATGTTAGTGAATGCATATTTTATGAGGGATGCTTGAGAAAGTACCCCTTTAAAGATTTACAGCACAATATGAGGCAACAAGGGTGGGCCTGAACCAAACTACCCACATAAACCACCTTTGTTATTCATACTTTTCCAGAGATTTTTTCCAAATATACACTGCACGCATCTTAAAATCAAGTGTTTCTGAACATTTGATTTATGTGTCCTTCAGCGTTCAGTTTGGCAGACTACTTCCTAACCCAAGTCTCTAAAGATTTAAGTTCGAACAAGCGCCAAGGGATCCAGCGCTAGTTCAGCTCTCCAGCTCTCCAGCCTCCAAGAAGGGTATGCTCGTGACTCCGCTCCACATTTCCCATGCTCAAACGGCAATCAGCTGAAATATCCCACCTGTAAATCTCTCTCTGTCACTGGTGGTGGCTGCCAGCCCGGAGAGGAGCTGGCTTGTACCTCAGGTTGCTCGCCTCACATCATAAATCCTGAACCATCTGAGCTCAATCTGTCTTTCAGATCCGTGAAATGCCAAGGCTGCCTCCAGGCCTTGGTTTCCACAAGTGTTGGTCTTGTATCAAATCTGCTCTAAGTGTTGTGTGGGTGGATTGTGTGTATATGTGTGTGCGTGAGTGTAAATGTTCCACCTGCAACAATATCAAGATGTCGAGGAAAGCTAAGGTATGTTAGCAGCACTTCCTTTTAAACCTATTAACCCCACAACCAGTAGTTATCAATCTGTGCTTCCATGACTGAAAAGTGGACCTTGCAGCAGTTGTTAGTGGGCCATATATTTTTTCTCCATTAGCTGTGATGTCAAACAGAGTGTAGATATGCTCTTGAGATTTCAACAAAGTGTCTAAAATAACAAAGCTGCTTCCCCTGATGATTCTTTGATTTCTGAACTTCACAAGAACAATATATATTTTAGGAGAATCTGAACAAAACTTTGACACCCACTATGTTTGATCTGTCTTGAAAAACAGGGATTTGATTTTTGAGAAAGTTGGTCTGGTTAAGGCTGATGTGAAAGTTAACACAAACTCTTGTGTGTGACCAAGAAAACTGAACTCTGGTCTGCTTGAAAACAATGGGTTTCTGACTTTAGTTTACAGTGGGTGTAAAAGCCATCTGAACCAAACAAAAACAAATCAGGGGACACAGACAAACAAACAGGGCATTGTGGCCTGTATCTTACTGAATAATACCCCAGATAGCATGCTAATGTCACCTGCTGAACTGGAATGCAGTGAGAGAAATGTAGATAAAATGTCTTTGGGAACTGCTGATAAAGTGGAAATCATTGCTATTGTTAACAGAAGTACCAACAAGACTTATACAGAGTGGAATAACATTAATATGACACTGGTAAAGAAGATAATTGAGGGTATAGCTGATCCACTAATTTAGATATGTAACCTATCGTTTAAAACAGGCATCTTTCCAGATAAAATGAACCTGGTTAAAGAGACTGTGAGGAGTTTCAAAGTAATTGCAAAAAAAGTCTCACTTTTAGATATGTGCCTGACCGAAATACACACTTTAAGATGAGTTTTATAGCATCAAAATAGGTTATATACAAATGCTATTCCTTAGCCTTCCGGTCGGGTCAGACAGGGCTTGACTGGCCTGGATGCTCAACTTCGGGAACAAGGCAATTAAATTAGAGCAAATTCATATTATTCGGACACATCTTAGAGCACCAGGCGGTAAGTAGTGATATATAGCCGGCTACAAAACTACGACACTAAGTTTTCCAAAAATTGCTTGTTGTCAAACATCAAAAACTACCGCTAAACTAGAAAGAGATACATTACCTTGTCGCTTTGCATCCTGTAAGTTGTTGAAAACAGGAGTTGTAAAGCAATGCAGAGTTCTGAGAAAGGTCCGGGCTACATCACAACAAACACATGCTTTGGCTTCGGTAACGTCTTGCGGTGCATTCCAGTTGTAGCCAGAAGTAGGAATTTCCGGGTTCCGAGTAGCAAACTGCAGCTGGAACGTCCCCCGAAGTCAGAATTTCCTACTGGGAACTCGGTGAAACCTCGCCACCCCCGAGTTGACAATCAAAGATGGATGCCCCCAGTGTGAACAGTTATTTAGCTCCTGTAATAATCAACTTATTTGCACTTCTGACTGGGGTGTGTCACTCTAGATCAGCTGTATACATAGTTTTGTTAGACTTATATTTACAAATATGCTGGCATAGTGATAATCACATTCTTCATGTGATATTTGTGAACAACAACGCAGGGTGTGCTAACAATAGCTAACAATAGCCTGGTAGATTGGCATGTTTTTTTCCGTCTTCAGCTGGAATGCTGATAAGTCGGAGATGATGTCACTCCCAGTTCCGAGGTTACTGGAACGCAGCATTACAACAGTCGCAGCGTGTGCTCATGGGTAGCAGAGTCTTTGTGTTGCCGGTAATAGATTCCTCTCACAGTCCCTTTAAAGTGATTTCATTATACAAAGCTGGCAGTAAACATCTATTCACAAATTATAGACCTGTTTCCTTACTGTCACAGTTCTTAAAGATACTGGAAGATTATTTGTACCGAGATTAAATGATTTTATTGGCAAACATAATTTAATAAATGACAGTCAGTATGGTTTTTAGATCATCTAGATTTACTTCCCTGGCTCTTATGGAGCTATTGGAAGAGATAACAGGATGCATCGATAAAAGAAAATATGCAGTTGGTGTTAATATGTCACATTGATTTAAAGAAGGCTATTGATACGACTGACCATAGGATATTGCTAAAGAAAATAGAGCAGTATGGTGTCAGAGGGGTAGCACTCACCTGGTTACAAAGTTATATCAGTAATAGCAAGCAGTTTGTTCAACAAGGTAATAGGTAATAAATAAATGAGCTTGAACATTACCTACGGTGTCCCGCAGGGGTTGGGACCTAAACTATTTATCCTTTACATTAATGATATTTGGAAAGTGTCTAATATTTTAAAAAATTTTAATTTTTTCAGATGACACTAATATTTTCTGCTCGGGGGAAGATTTGCAGCAGCTGTTAATAACAGTTCAAATGGAATTTCTAAAACAACAGTGTTGGTTTGATGAAAAGTAATTATCATTGAACCTGAACAAAACAAAGTTCATGATATTTGAAAATCATCACAGTAAGCAAGAGGTATGTTTGGACATTGAAAAGTCAATGAAATTTAGTTTCTTGGTGTTTTAATTGATCATAAGCTATCCTGGAAACCTTGCACTAAATATTTGTGCACCAAAGTTTCCAGAAGTATTGGGGTTCTGGGTTAAACTAAAAATGTTTTAGATCACTTCAGATTTTGTATTACTCACTTATCAATCCATATCTGTCCTACTGTGTTGAGGGGAAATACATATAAAAGCACTTTACAAAAGATTTACTCCACACAAAAAAGAGTCATAAGGATGGTTCATCATGCTGGGTACCTTGCTCATACAAATCCTTTGTTCTCAAAATCAGGTATTTTTAAAATTCTGGGAACTTATTAGATATAATACAGGTCAGATTTTGTTTAAATCCTGGAATAGATGTTCATGGTTAGAGAGGGAGTATACAACTTGAGAAGGAATTGTAATTTTAAACAGCCGACCATCCATTCAACTCTGAAAAGGATGTGCATCTCTTTTTGTGGTGTCAAATTAAACAACTTAAAGTGTGCATTAACTTAAAACAATCTAAAAATAACTACAAAAAAAACACACTCGCTACTGCTATGCTCCGTTTTTAAAGAATTTATGTAGTTGCCCTTTTTTTTAATAAGGGTTCTATTTTATGAAAGTTGAATGTTTTAGTCTTCTATGATCATATGCTTTGGTCAGCTTGACTAAGTGCTGTGTGAGAAGAAAATTAGAACAAGAGGAAAATAAAACAATATTTCAACCTACCACTAAATTTGTCAAACATGATTGAGGTACAAGTAATTTGTACATTGATTGTATGCATTTTTTTTTTTGGTTCACAAATTCATTTTCATTCTGACCTCTTATAGCACTGTGAGTACAGTTGCTGATTAAGTTTGGGAAACCGGACATTGCTTCAAATGTGTGTGCACAGTATTAAAGTTGATGTACTTTCTCCCGCCAAGGTTGTTTTTATTAGGCTACGTTCACACGGACACTCTCTGACTTAAAAACGCAAAGATTTTTCTTTTGCGTATTCAAGTTGATCTGCGTTCAGACGGAGACGCTAAAACGTATGAACCCGCTGTAGTATGCATGCCGGTTCAGTAGATGGTGGTGTAGGTTTGCAGAGAGGCAGCGCTACCTGCTACAATGCACGTATGATGAAGAAAAACTTTTCACAAACAACAATGGCGAATAGACACACAGAGATGTGGGAGTCTCTTTTCTGGATGACAAATCAGTTCAGACAACAAATCTGTCTGGATAGCTTTGTCTGGACAACAAAATGAGTACGGTAAGCAACACACAAGTTACTCTGTAGATGGTCAAGGCTGTTGTTGTTCCTGGTATGCGCGTGCAGCCTTCATTTGAAAGAGTACTGCGCATGTGGCGACCTCAGCATTTCACCCTGAAACGCTCTCATACGGGTTTACATGGCGCTGCATGGAGAGTGTATTGAAAACTTTCCACTCTGGAAGTTTCAAAAGTTTGCGGAATTGAGAAGTCTCTGTAGCATTGTCATGTAGACAGGAGGCTGAAACGCAATGAAAACTTATTGGATTTGAGCATTTTAGGAGCTGTGTAAATGACCCCTATCACAACCTTTGCCTAGTAAGTGGTGTACGGCACTTTCAAATCCCATTTTGTGTGTAAGAAAGCTTTATAAATGAGGCCCCTGGTGATCATGTTGTTTAATAGCTAAACAATGTTATTACTCAAAGGCAGTTTTGTTTTTGCAGGTTGCCGTTTTACAAATGGCTACTCAAAGACTATCTGCAGTGAGGATAGGAAAAGTTTCAGCACAGTATGGGTGACATGTACATTATGTTTATTAAAAGTAAGCTACTAAGACAGCCTTGCTTGTTTAAAAGCCTAGCGCCGAAACCGGGAAGCCGCCTCCCTCTCCCGCGGGGCCCAACGGAGCTCTGCCCACGGGTCGAGGCCTGTTAGCGGGCTAACAGCTAACGAATAACCTCAGCCGGCCGTCAGACCTTCAGCATTGGCCGTTTCGCCCCTGGTTGATCAGGTAATGGCTTTGTTTACTACAGTGGGAGATGTCTGCTGAATAACTCTGGTTAGTCTGTGCCTGGCCTGGCTAATGACTTGTAGCGGAGCGGGTTAGCCTGTTAGCCGCTAATCGTTAGCACTGTAAGCTGAGCTGGGAAGGACAGGCCGAGAAAGATAAATCCTCCCCACTCTGCTGGCGGGCGCCAGACCCGCATTGCCGCCGGTCCCAATTGAAATGGCTACCGCTGTGTGTTACAAGGGGATGTCTGTCGTGTTTGATACTTTCAGTTGAGCTGAGCTGTTTTTGATTGAGTTTGCTGCTGATATATTATGCTAGTCGCTCGTAGCTCAGTCCGAGGGGGCTTATATGAGGCGCCACGAGCTGGGGGCGGGATCTTGGAACACGGAGGGGAGAGGTGAGGGAAGGGGGGGCAGGCTGCGGTTTCAAATCGTAGACCACAACTTTAACTTTACTTGGGTATTTTAAGAACCCAAGAGAAAGACTCTTAATGATGATATATTCCACTGTTAAGAGAAGAAGAATACCAAGTTTGGTCAAAAACAATAACAGTTTGTTTACAAAATACTCACAGGAACTTCAATATTCAGGTCTAACACAGGTAGCATTTATACAAATGCACAATATCAAAAAAACTGCCCAACACCCACTAATGTATCTTTTACTTTTAGTTAAGGAAATATTCACATGGATTTTGGATTAGTTTTAAAAGATATGTGTACGAGTATTAGCACATGGATTCAATATTGAAGAAATATACACTGAAAGGACCCCTTTTACTGGCCTGCTGGATATAATTTACAGTTTTCAGTGTTCATCTCTTCGCTTATAAAACAGCTTTTCTCTGGTCGTGATCTGCTGTTTTATGTAACCGTGCTCACAGGTATAAACATGCTCTGACTGTGAACACAAATACATCAACAATAGAGTGCAGCTGGTGTGCACCACACCCGATAAACAGTTATTGAAATGATATTGAAGAGGTTGAAGCAGAGGATCATGCTGGCAACACGGTATTATCGTATGACTTAACGCATAAAATGATTTGGCCCTCTGGCTAAAAGCTGTCACTGCTGTGATCTCCCCACTGTTTATGAGCTAAAGGCTGATAAAAATAATAATGCCTTCTGTGTAATTTACAGACGTTAGAGCCGGCAGTTAAGGAAGTCTTTGAGAGTAAAAGGTCATGATTAACTCCGCCTGACAGGGCCATAGAGATGATATGTTGGGAGGATCTGGGTAACTTTTTTCTGTTGTTTTTTTTTTTGTTTGTTTGTTTGTTTTTATTATTATTTTTGTATTTCAACCTGCAACTGGATAGGATCCTATTTAAGTCACAGGCCAGAGTCCTCAGAGTGGGTGGCCTGTGATCCACTCCAACTCTCAGCTCTTCGCCTTTGTTATCCCCCATTTTAAAGGATAATCGTCCCTCTTATGCAATCCTTTTAGCACAACATCTCTCAAACACTTTGACAGAGTCCTTCAAATTCTGTTTAAATGCCTTTTCTACTTTGAAGAGAGGATCATTTTTATTTTGAGGTTGTCGGTCAAAAGGCCAGGACAGTGAGACTTGAGGTCATCTTATGCTAGGGAGTTTATTATCTTTTGAAAAACTGAATGAGTTGCACTTTTCATAAATGTCCGTCAGCTTTCGAAGCAATTAATTGAACTTAGATTTTAAAGATCAAATGTCAGTGCCAGGATCTTCTGATGATTTGCATGGGAACAAAATATTGTAAATATGATGATTGTGAGGTATTTTCTTAAAACGTCCACCATCACACCAAGTTGACATGATTACATTTTAAGGTCACAGGTCAGTATTTTTTTTACCGTTTTTATTTGAGACTGAAAATCCCACCAACAGTTGACAGCATTTTCTGTTAACTTTGCACAAATATCCAATAATACTCCAGAACAATCTACTGTATTTTACGGACAATAAGTGAAGCTTTTTTCTATAGTTTGGCTAGTCCTGCGACTCATAGTCAGTTGTGACTTATATATCAAAGTTCATATAATGTAGTATCTTTTTAAACATTAAGTCATACTGGCTGACATGAACAAGGACTAAACATTATCGTCTATGGCTGCAAAAAGGTGCTCTAGGCTTCTGACTAATGCGCTGCTCCTGTACCACTGAAAAAATTCGCTGAAACATTAAAGATAATGGAGAAAACTGACCACAAACAAAATGCCCCCCCAAAGAAAATCTTTTTATGAGGTCACAAACTGCAGGTAGTAAAATGTGCAGCCAAAAATGAAAAAAGCTAATCGTGGGCTGAAAGCAAGATGGATAGAGCTGGAGGAACAAGTCCACAGATAGGTGCTTGAACAAGGTACTGCTGGGAGAGGCTTGTCAATGGTGCAGTTACGTTGTATTTGCAATACAAAAATGCACTTTACACTTTAGCACTCTGCACTTTAACCAGACCCTTGGCCTAAATGTTTTTTGATAATCAACGATGTTTGCTTTGTTTCTCATTGATTCTTTTGCTTTGTCTTTGCTTTGTTTTGTCTTGTTTTGTTTTTATTGTGTATAAATGTTTTGTACAACACCAACCTGCCAATGGGACGAGAGATAGAAATTAGCCACACGGTTATAATCTCGCATTTATATGTTCATTAACATGTACTGTCCCATTTTCTTCTTTTAAAAATAAACAAATCTACAAATTCCCATGCCTTGATAGTTGCCAAGAAGATGAATGTATATGATTGCAGGCGGGCCTTCTTGGTGTTACTGCTTCATGCAACGCAACTGGCTCTTATCAATAGTAATGTGACGTTCAGCTCTTCTGCCTCAACTCCAAGAGAAGAGCCGGCCCTCTCGTCTCCCGAATGGCTCTTCATCTGGGATCTTTTGAAGCCCTACTTCACCTTCACATTGTAAAAATTAATGTTTTTTTTTGTGTAGAAAACCCGTTTGTGTTCAGTGTTTATATGAGAATCCTCATAATTACCTAATTTTGTGCATTCATTCTGTTATAAAAAACAATCTTATTGCCAATATCTTTACACTGCAGCCAGATGCTGCTTCCCTCTCAAGTCACTAGGTTATACTGGATGACAACACGATGCACTCAAATACTCTCCTCACTGCTGTCTGCTGTCTCACTCACTCCTATATCCTCTCATTATTGTCCACATGGGCGCTATGCTGGCCAATCAAAACAAAGATCTACCCTAAGGAGAGCTGGGGCTGTGCACTGAGAGAGCCAAAGGAAAAAAACTACAAAGAATAGTCTCTCAGAGCCGATTCTTTTGACACATCACTACTAATCAAATGAGACTTATAGTTCAGTGTGACTTATGTTTTTTCCCTCTTCATGACCCTTTTTTTCACTGTTGCAACTGAGCAACAGCTACAGTGTCAAGAAAAAACCTCTTTGGGAATCTATATTTTATATGTCAAGTTAATAGCCTATTATTTTGCAGTTCATCTTTTAGCTGTATTACATTTTCTTGGAAACATAGCCTTATAAATGTCGTGACAAATGTCTGTAGGCTTAAAAGATAAGTTCGGCTTCTGCAGCTTTCACATTGTTTATAGAATGAAGTAGAACAATATACTCACCCAGAAGGCTTTCCTGATCCAAACAGTGCTTCAGGAGATATTTAGATCCAAAATTGAGCAGCGGACATCCATATAATGGTAGCACATAGGGCATACAGCGCCGCTCCTAAAACTGCATTAATCATCCAAAAACTCATTAGTTTCACCAATATTCCATTATGGCCTGCCTGTGCTACTCCTCCATTACAGTCTGTGTCACTCCAGATATGTTGTGTGACTGTACTGACCTCTGAACTGAAGAAGAAGAGCGCTTGCTCCGCACATGCCCAGTACGGCTCATTGTTTCAGGGGAAGACAGTCGGCTACACAACAACTTTCCTCTTCCAGTTTTGTGCAAAATGGACGAATATCTATCGGATGAAGATGTTGTGGAGGAGAACTTTGAATATGATGGGTGTCCTTACAGTTTCAAGCCAGAGTTTACAGATGAGGAGCCCATCGAAAGGAGGACGCAGAGGCAGCGCTCCAGAGAGTACTGCGCATGCGCGGAGCAAGCGTTCTCCTTCTTCTTCAGTTCAGAGGTCAGCACAGTTACAAAAACATGTCTGGAGTGACACAGACTGTAATGGAGGAGTAGCCCAAGCGGACCATGATGAAATATTGGTGAAACTAATGAGTTTTTGGACGATTAGTGGAGTTTTAGGAGCGGCGCTGTATGCCCTATGTGCTACCATTATACGTATGTCCGCCGCTCGATTTTGGATCTAAATATCTCCCAAAGCACTGTTTGGATCAGGAAAGCCTTCTGGGTGAGTATATTGTTCTACTTCATTCTATAAACAATGTGGAAGCTGTAGAAACTGAACTTATCCTTTAAGAAATGCTCTTAGCCATGATCTATTTTCTAGACTTCTTGAAATTCTAGAGTACATTGAATGTAAGTCTCTTGTGATTTCCACAAAATAGAATTTTAACTGGATAATATTACAATTATGCTCGCAATTATCTAAATACAGGCGACAAGTCTGCAAAACAATTTCAGAAGTTCCTATCTATTAAGGCCAGAGGAGAGGAATTCATGGTGTTCAGTGTAATGGATGGAAAATCGCAAGTTCTCGGGAATCTTTGATATCATTTCTCCACGTATGATGTGGTTGTCATATGAGGGGGTAATCTTGGCTCCATGTCTTGCAGAGAGTGATAAGAGATCCAAACACTGTTATAGAGAGCTCGTCTGTAGCTGTGTAGCTTGTGTATTTGGTCTGTCATGTGTTGGTTTCTGTTTGCTTTTCTGCAGACCTAGAGGTATTGTCTCATCATTTTTCCAGTTGCTTCTCTTGATTCGCGCTATGATGGGAAGCGATAAAATAGTGAAGAAATTATGGGAGTTGGCATACAATATGTAGTGTATAGCCAGGCAAAGAGCTAAATGTTAAACTAAAACTACCATACTCCATTTGAGGAGGACCGACTAATGAAAATAACGCAGACACATACACACAAAAATGTATACAGTGATCCCACCAGTGCTATGAGACAAATAAAATTGTAGCACAGGATGATTTTCATGTAGAACTTGACGCATATAAGACGCACTGTCCAGCCCGGTTCTTGATCATTATTGTTTCAGACTGAGAGCCCCCAGAGAATAGACTGTACATACTGTGTGTTTAAGTAGTCTCTTTTTTTACATTACTGCACCCTGGTTGTTCTTCTGCAGCTCTCAGCTTTTGTTGTTATCCGGTGTGCTAACAGGAGATCTAGGTGATGAAGTTTTGCTGTGAAAGTCAGCACCTTTAAAGCGATGTCTTCTCAGTTTTACATCACACCTCATTAATATAACCTGTGAGTAATACTGTTTGAGTGCTGAAGTCACTGCTGCCTTTTTGTACTTTGATGTTGCCATCTCTGGTTTGTTTATTTCTAGATGCTGAGCGAGTGAGCTAGGCGTCTTACGTGCCATCTGTGTTTAGTGCTGAGCTCGTGTCTCTCAGCTCCGGGCCTCCCCGCCTGCAGACCTGCATTTAGTGTCTGAAAGGTGCTTGTGATAACCATCATTTTCTGTCATTTGATGCATGTTAAAACAGCCCCTGTCGTTTAGACCTGTAATATCTCTCCCCCTCAGATGTCACAGCGTTTTCATTAGGCCTGGCGCTGGGCTTGCTGGGGCTCATTATGGCCCTGGATAACCCTTTAAAGACACAACACACTGTTTGGCCTCGGCACTCACACTTACCTGAAAGGCTGATGGTAATGGAGAGGGTTCTTTTTGTAAAGTTAGGTCTTCAGAGTCAAAAATATAAACTACAGAGCAATTTTAAAGGAATACCAGGCCCAGAGCCTTGATTGCATTGAATGTTTCAGGAAGTCCTAAAGTGCACTACAGGTTAATGTTTTTATTTTATGCACAAAATTACTTAATTCAAATGTTTTTAATGGCTGGTTCTACCACTAAACACATTTACTAATATTTAATGCTTCTGTTCATTGTATAATACTATTAATGCCTGTAGAAGTTATTTTCTGTTAATTTATGGTACACTTTGGTGGTGTGTTCTTACAATGGAGGATTAGGGCCAGGTTAAAACATATGTTTTAAAAAGTAAAGTTAGAAGGAAAAGCCGTAAAGTCATGAGAATAATCTCTTAAAGTTATGAAATGAAGTTTAAAAAGTTACAAGAATAATGTCAAAAAGTTACGAAATTGAAGTCATAAAGTTATGAGAATAATCTTATAAAGTTAAGAGAATAAAGTCATAAATCCATTTAAATTAAGTTGGAAAACATACTTTATTCTGAAAGGATGTACCAGAAGAGCAACCATCAACCAGGCAAAATGAGTGTCTTCTTGATTAAGAGATGTTTATATTGATCTTAAATTTTGACAAATAGCCTTCTTTTTGACTTTAAAGGTTTTTTAAAAAAATTTCCATCACCACCATTGTCTTGACATTAAATACAATAGCTGATTTACATGCGGAAATTTTGGCCAACATTTGTCAACGTATAGGAACACGTTGAGCTGAATAAGTTGGGCAACAATGATGTTAGTCAGGTACATCAACAAATTTTCCACATGCTTAAAAACTTAAAACATTTGAACAAACCAATTGTGAGCAAGAGTTGACCTCCACTTACCTTTGCCTTACCCCCGTTACAATTGGCGAACACTGGGGCCTGCCTGCCCGTGGTTCAACGTATAACAGATCTGCCAGATCCAGCTGCTTCTTCCTATGAACTGGACTGCTGTTGTACGATTTCAGCTACCATTTTTGGGACAGCCATCAGCAGTCCTGAAGGTAAAGTGTTGGAATACTGACACCAGCTGCAGGTGGATATGAAATGGCATAAACGTGTGCTTCACAATGACGTCACAATGCCTTTGTAAAAGTTCAGCAGAGCGAAGCTTCGTCAGACCAAGTTCCTTTGAGTCGACGCTCTACCCATGAGCTACATTAATGTTGTAAAATCTGTCAACAATAAGTCAGAGACCATTGGGAAACATCAGTCTCCAAAAGAACTGTTTCTTGTCACTTTATGTCCACCTGCTTTTAAAACAGCTTAATTGACCCTCTTTCACATAAATTTCGATGATTTCTCAACATTAATCAACATCAGCAGCTATACAGTGTGTGAATGACCATTTCACGTGTTTATGAATTTTGTAATTTTTTTTTTTTTGAAAATTTGTAGGTCCTGTCCAGCAGTTTTTTTATTATTATTCTTATTTATGAATGTGATCATATTGTGAGCCATCAGGCTTGATTTCTGTGTCTGTGTGTGGGAGGTGGGAATCGTTTGTTTTGTTTGTTTTTTGTTTTTGTTTGTTTTTTGTCTAGAGAAAAGATTTCAATTTAGAATTTTTAGATGAATGTGGCTTATGAAATTAGTGTAACAAAATATTTTTTAGCAAGAATGTAGAGTTACATAATTGCTTAGATTTTTGCTTAGGTTTTTGATGTAGTGTTTAAGATGTCCACACTTCTTTTAAAGTATTTTTTAGCGTAGAAAAGTAAATCTTGTCATTTTATGGGGGACATTTTCACTTGAGAAGCCCACATGTATTTGTTGTTCCAAGATATTGAAAGCAAAAACAAAAAAAGTCTTGAGAAATTGAACCTGTTAAAACTGGTGGGGAAAATTTGGGACTGAAATTTGAGGTTTTTGCAGGTTTGTCTTAACAGGTGATGGTAAAAAAAGATATTTTATTTAAAAGATATTAGTTACATAATGAACATAAGAGTGTATTTTTCTTGATCCAACCTCAGCGATGTGCATGACTCACAGGTTTAACCTGCCGCTGTGCACACACCTCCTTGATGAATATGTCACACTTTTCTTTAATGACAGACCAAAGGCTTGTAGTAACCCGCCCCTCACACCCAGACTGACTGATGTGGGTAATTTGATGCTGCGTGTCTGAAGATAAAACACAAGCCTGATGAACGTTCGGCTCCCACCTACCTCTCACCCGCTCTTTTGCTGCTTTGACCTGAACACGCCATTAGGACCCTCCTGAGGAACCACCCTTGTTTGTTTTTGAGGAAAGACAAACACTTGACTCAGCAAGTTTTTGTTTCCTAATGACTGGATTTAAGGGTCTTAGAAGTGTGGCTTTTGGGGAAGGGCTGCTGTAATGCCATGTCTGTTTGAATAAGGTCAGTGTGTAAATAAAAGACATTAGGAGCGCGGATCAGCGGGTGGAGAAGACATGACCCAGCCTGGGAGTCAGGCAATATAGGAAATTTTAAGAATTTATCTCTGTGCTAAGGTCAAGCCAAAACAGCTGCAAGTGAAAAAGCAAATTGTCAGCAGGAAAAAGACATTGCGTGCAATCCACCTATGCTGTTTTAGTAGCTTGTTTTTACCTCAGACTGAATAAATTGCACTAATTGCCCAATCTTCAGCAACATATAGCTTAAGCTTTTGTGCAGGCTATTTTTGTTCAGTCACAGAGCTGATGTCCTTACTGTGGCTAATATACCTCTTTCTACCTCACCTCAAAAATCCAGAACCATCCTTTTAAGTTTCAACTGCACAGCAAATCAATGTATTCACCCAATTAAAAAGAGCAGTGCCGGACCGAAAATGTTTAAAATGCAGAAGTGAGTTAGCACTTAGCACTTCCTGGTTCTCAAGCCTAAAACATTGGAATTTAATATACCGTCACAGATAAATGCCTGAAATAAGGTTAAGACTATTGACCCTTGCTTTGTGTTGTTTGGTTAATTGTATGTTTGATGTCTGAAGAAACACAGCATATTGTCAATTTAATAATTAACAAGAGCATCAATAACAATGAAAAGAACCATTCACAGCAACAACAGCCTGATACCCCTCTCATCTCAATGTCTCTCTTCTTCCCATCAATGAGGACAAGCCTTGCTTTTCCAGTGAAGGAGATGCCACCCCTCACCAGCACACTGCCTACAACTAAAGACGTTGTCCTATTGGTGCAGCAATCAGCATAGCATTCTCCATCTCCTCTACACACCTTGACCCTGTGATCCAACTGCCATGGGCAAAATCTGGACTCATAGTTGAAAATAACTATCTTTAAGTTCCAGTGCATGTTTTTCTGACAGCAGCACAGAAAGGCTTGAGGGGTAGAGCAGTCATGGCAGGCCTCCTAACACCCTATGAGAACAGAGACAGAAAACTTTTGGCTATATCATCCTGCAAATCTGTAGAAAATTGCCTCTGGTTTCTTATGCGGCGTTCCAGGCAACCCGTAACTCGTGTTTTCCACCTGTAATCGTGAAAATGCACTGGAACGGCAGTTGAAATCGTAACTTTTGACCTGTGAACTCATACCAGATCGATGTACTCCGAGTTACGACTTGTGACATCACATCACTGCCTAACCAATAAGGCAGCCTCTTAATAATGACAAAAACTGTAAAGTATAAGCTTCTGTTACATTATGCGCCGTTTCCCTGCTTCTGTTTCACTCAAATGAGTTAGTTGATAAAGCATAAATCTTGTAATGCCTGCCATGTTGGTTAAGTTACATACTTAAATTCCTTGTGCTCAAACCGAAGTCATATTTTGCCTGGAACGCTTTCAGGTCGGAACTCTGAGATTTTAACTGGGAAATATCCGAGTCACGGGTCACCTGGAGCGCAGCATAAGTGCTGACAGGATGAGAACACAGACTTGTTGGGGCTTTATCTCCTTTGGATGCAGTTTGGATGGTTTGACCCAATAATGCTACAACTTGTTTTGCAGAACATGAATCTAAAGTTGTTAAATTGCAGGAGTCCTGTCCAGATCTGTCAAATGTGGCATGCTGATTCTTGGAGCAGACACCAAGTGACCTCTGTAGCAGAGCCCATGCTTCCAGGTGCTGACAATCAGGTGGCAAACAGACACCTGATTGTCAGCACCCAAGGGTACCAGAGGCTCTAAAAATGAGTCAACAGCAGAATAAGCTGTTGGGCATTGGCTGGGGATTTGACTTTTTTTAAGGGCACAACCCACATCCGCTCCGCTACTCAATGCTACTCAAACACATGTTCCTTACAAACAAGTAAAATCTGAAAGAGAAATAAACAGGCTTTCCAGTGGCATCACATTTATTGACAAGAAGCATTTTTACAACAGAGAGATAACCTACCAAACATGTAAGTCCTCTTTTTTATGCTTAGTTTTAATTCTGGTTTAACAGCAGAAAAAAAACATTTGAAATAAAATGTGCATTGCTATAGTGCCAAAAAAGAAACAAAGAGAGGGATGTGATTTTGGTCCACATGGCCCAGCTTGGGACAAGGTGTCATTAGGTGAACAAAGAACCAATTAGTCCACAGCTGCCCTGTAAAAGAGAGACAGGGTAAAGTGAGGAGCACTCTGTCTCCACATGGAACAGCAGGAGATCACAAGGGGGCCTTCTGCTTAAATATTTGTCATGTTTTCCCTCTGTTAGACTGAAAAGAAAATTTAGACATTAAAATCAGTCACAAATTCCCTGTTTTGTATGTCACAGGCTGTCCTCTACATGAGGAGTCTGGAATGAGCCTGCCGGAAGTGAGGCATCATCCATGCTGATTTAGAAGTGTCTAGAGACTCTCTGGAGCAGTACCTTTTGGAGGCTGGAGGTCATAAGTGGAGAAGACCCCGGGTGATGCTTTAAGAATGGGTCTCTGCATTAGAGGAGGGGGGCAGGGTGGGTGTCTGGAATGGGACTGGCTAGTTTGTCTGAGCGGGAACTAATGAAAACAAATGATCTGACAAGGTCAAAAGGTTGAGATCAAGGCCTTCGCCCCTCTCAGTTTCCAGCTCTGGAGATTAATGAGGGTGGGGAACAGCCATCCCTCTGTATCTGTCCCTCCTTGAGGCCCCCGGGCCTTTAGCAGCGGTGTGCAGCACACCTGTTGGCTGGTTAAAGACCCTTTGACACCCAGCCAGAGGGCAGCAGTCCTGGCTGCTCCTTCCTGAAAGTGTCAGACACAGGAACAGGACATTTAGTCATGGCTAAGGAGGGGTATTGTTTTTTGCAAATATTGATGCCCAGTTAGCATGTTTTAGATGGGCCAGAGTCTGATCAGTTTCTGAAGTGATTCTTCATTGAGAAACAAAGATCATTAATATTGTAAACTTTATCATAGATATAAGATAATACTTCTGTGGTCTGCAGTTTCTGTAATTTAAGAATATGCACAATGTTGGACAGCTTAGCATAGCAGGTTCAGGATCTTCTTGTGACATTTAGTAAATGGTATCCATTATCACTAGTTGTTGTGATAATGCCAACATAATGAACTCTGATTTGGTTCTAGAAAATGAGGAAATAGGATTGGTGCCTGTTTAACACCACAGCAATGAAAACAAGAGTCCTAGACACTCAATATTAGATATGTTTGGTTTTGATAGAAAATTCCTTAAAACTGGCCCAAATTTCAAAAACACCGGGTATATATCCTTTCATTAATGTTGTGAACATGTCACACTCTTTAGCACCATGTCTTAGAAAGACAGGATCTCCATAGAAAAAGATGTAATGACCTTTAGTCTTATGTTGTTGGTGGCCAGCAGCAGAGTCACACTTTTTTCAATCAGGACTGGCCACTGTCTTTTCAGGTGACGAGCGTGTTAACTGCCCCAATAGACATGCATCTGGTCCCTCGTAATCTTTGGTTTTATTTTTACTTGAAGATAACAAAATCAATAGTTGTTCAAGTTTATATGATAAAGCATTTTAATGCTTCATTGATTTATTTTGGCTTCTAGTTCAAGGAACTATGATTTTAATTGTACTTTCTTAAGCAGCTTGAGTTGACCTACATAAGAATAATGCCCTTAACAATTCTTGCCTTGATTTTTTTATATATACTTTATTTTGAAGTTTTTCACATAGAACAAAAAAATCAAAGACAATTGCAATGTTAGTGAGAGTAATGTCAATAAATTTCAAAAGGAAAATAAACCAACATTATAATCATTATAATAAAATAAATAAAATAGAAATTAAAATAATAATAATATTATAATAATAAAGTAAAGTAAATACATAAATAAAGTGAAATAAGAAATTATGTTGTAGGGGCCCCAGTCCTAGAGAGCATTATATAATGTATCAAATGTCATACAGGGCAAAGAAGGTTTTCCAGGTAGACAAGTTGTAGGCTCATGTCACTTTATGTCCTTCAGTCTTCTCAAAGCAGACAAGAAATGGATCCCAAATAGCAGAAAATTTCATGAATGAGTGAGTCCGCCAGTACCCGAGTCTTTCCATTTGTATAACAGAAATCATGTCATTCATCCATCTCTGAAAGATTTCCATTCCCTCAAAATCAGTTTTTTGGCAACAACCATTCCCAACATTAAAGATTGTTGTACGGCTTTGGGGAGACACAGAGTGAACTGAGAGCAAGCAAAGATAGCAAGTGAAGTCTTGCCTTGATTTTTGAGTTTGTGTGTATCAGGGAGAGCCTCACAATGCTGAGGCTGAGCCTCCAACCCGCTGAAACAAGCATGTTCATATGACGAGGCTGCTCTCTTCTGGACACCTAACCTAAGAGCAGCACACAGCCCAGAAAAAGTCAGATATTGTTGCATTGAAACAATATAGGTGCCCCATTTCTGCCAAATATAGTTTCAAAATGGCTAAGATTGGTATGGATGTAATGAATCCTTGAATCATGATTAAAATAATTTTTTAAATAAAATCTTCATGAGAAAAATAATTGTTATCTCCACCAAGGAGGTTATGTTTTCACCAGGGTCTGTCTGTTTGTTTGTTTGTTGTCTGTTTGTCTGTTAGCAAGATAATGCAAAAACAAGTGAATGGATTTACATGAAAATTTTACCAGAGTAGTGGTTTGGTCCAATGAAGAAGCCATTACATTTTGATGCCAATCTGATCCAGATTAACATCACAAAAAACCTTTAAGTTAATAGCAAATCTCATTCTTTTATGGCATTATGTAAATTGTAGTTTATTTGCAAACTGACATCTGATTTTTCAAGCCACTGCCATTATATTTCCCAGCTTCCCCTGCAATGCCAGGGTTGGAGTTGTCCAAGGAGATGACGAGAACACAAACAGATAATAGATGTCTAGATATAGATATTTATAGATACATAGGTAAATTTATGACTATTGAAAGTTGACAACATCACATCAGGAAGACAAAAAGGAAGATGAAAAGAAGAGGGCAGATAAAGAAGCGAAGCTAACAAAACTCCCAGGTTTGGTCGGCAGTCAGCTGCATTGCAGCAGTGGTTTGTAAAATCAAACATGAGCTTGCAGCCATGTTCTCTTTCTTCAGACTTTTTCTTAGTTTTTCCAGGACCTGTTTGTAATAATGCTGATTGACAGTCACTCTTTTGCAGCCCACCCTTCCAAAACAAAATGCTTAATATCAGAGAAAGGAATAACATGGCACTGAATTTGGACTTACTTTGTCGTGCTTTCTTCAGCCTACATGAGGCAGCCTTTGCAGTGATCTGTATCTGGGAATATTTAAAAGGATTTCTTAACATTGTGGGACAGGTTAGTTTTCCCACATTATTCTAGTAACTCAACAACTACTGAGTGTATTTTTCTGACACTTTAAAATAATGTTGGTCTTGTCACAAGGAGGAAGTGTTTGGGTTTTCGAGGCAATCAGAATCCAAATGCAGATCCAGGAAAGTTTAACAGGATTTGTTAGCAATGCGAGATATGGCAGTTTTCAACATTTTGACAATAATGTTAGAAGTGCCTTGGCAGAGGTTTGTGCACTTAGAGCACTTCTAGTATTAACTGTTTGCTAATTTCTATGCCTTTTGAAGTCACCCAAGGGTGCTGCAGGACCCCTGATGATGAAGGCTGATTTATGGAAATTGTATACTGAAAAGTGACACAGTGACTGCCAGATGCCCCTGTGACACAAATCAGCAAAGTTAAGATGTGAATAAAAAACCCTGAGAGTTGTTTACAGAGCTATGGTTGCATCCTGTGTGTCTGTTTTAGGGAATGTCATTTAAGACCACAAAACCCGAGAAACATGGAGCCAGTCCAGCTTTTGCTGCAATATGTCCTGCTTAAATGTTTGTTGATATTTATAGTTCATAGGGATGCACGTTTTTATCAACTCAATATAATATCAGCAGCTTTGGAGGGTTTACATCATTTTTTAGTTGACCTGATACGTACATTTTATCCGATAAAGATCTGATAAATTAATGTTAGCCACAAAACAAGCCATGTCTTGCTAGTTATGCCTTCTATCAAGCCATACTAGAAGGACCCAATTTCTGTTTGCAAAACCTTGTTTGGTGAAGATTCTGAGATGAGGGAAGAGGATTTCAAGTTTAACATAACAAGTCTTGGTGCTCACCTGAAAGTCGCCATCGTGAAAAGAATATGAAGCAGCCGTGGTAGCAGCTAGGGGTGCTCAGGCTAAAAACAACACAGAGCATGGATGTCCCCATTTAACAGGAGTTTGAAAACTGTAAAAACTTTTAAGAGACGGTGAAAAGGCTAAAGCCATGAACAATAAAGTGATGGAGTTCATAAGCGCTCGACGACCAGCCCATATCTGTCATAAAGAGCTCAGGTTCTCGCAAGATAATTGCACATTTGGAGCTACATTACACCCTCCCAAGCCATTGCTTCTTCTTGGATGTGTCCATTACTGCCTTCTTAGGTATTGCTGCCACACAAATCCATACCTTGGTAACGTCACACAAAACAAGAACAGACAACATGTACGTTTTACCACAGACATATGACACTCAGTCAGCATGCTGGCTTAACGGCTGGTTGAATCGAGATTTCAACATGCAAAAAGATTATTTAAATTTTAAAAATATGAACTTGTCGGGTTTCAGTATCTGCCATGAGAAGCAGGAAATTATCAGTATCTTTGCCCTTGGAGTACTCTTTGGAAGTTGTTCTGGACTCTATGGTTACCATTCATTTTATCTTCAGTTTGTCATCAAGTTTCCTCTTGTGGCCACGTCCAGGAAGGTTGGCTACAGTCCTGTGGTCCTTAAACTTCTGAATAATCTGCAGCTGTAGTCACAGGAACATCAAACTTCTTTGAGATGGTCTTATAGCCTTTAACTATAACGTGATTGTCCATAATTTTCTTTCTAATCTCCTGAGACAGCTCTCTCCTTAGCTTTCTGTGGTCCATGTTCAGTGTGGTACACACCATGATACCAAACAGCACAGTGACCACTTTTCACCCTTTAAATAGGCAGACTGACTGATTACAAGTTCAAAGACACCTGTGATACTAACTACAGGACACACCTTAGTTTAACATGTCCCTATGGTCGAATAATTTTCAGTCTTTTCTTGGGGTACCATCTTTTTTGTCCAGGCTCGTTTCAATAGTTTGTTTTTTTAATAATTCTGCTGAACCACAATTCAAAACTAATGTCTGATTTTCATTAGCTGATTTTCAGGACATTTTATATATATTCTTACTTTTGTCAGTTTCAAGTTATTCCAGTAACCATGTGTGTTTTTCTATCTTCAATGGAAGGGTACCAACAATTTTCTCCACATCTGTAAAAATGGCAGATATGGACCTCTTTGTGAAACTTTTAGAACACGAGGAGGTTTGTAAATGAACCAACAAAATATCTTCTTTTTTTTCATTTAATTTGTCAGCCTTTGGTTCCTCAGCATATTTTAGTTAAGGGGGTGAGGTATACAGAATGTCTTACACCAAAGCTGAAGCCTGGAGCTGTGCCTCTCACAATGGTCACCTAAGAGGAGACAAATGTCTGTAAATTAACAAAATGTTAAATACAAAGACATCATTGGTGATAACAAATGACAGACCAAGGTTTTTCCAGCCTCTCAGGATAATGTGCACAGAGGACGGGCCTGGCCTGTAGAGCACATACTGATCTGCAGTGTTGTAGGTATCAGGGCCAGGACTCTGAGGGGAAAGACAAAAGGAGAGAAGAACAGGAAATAACAGGGTTAATAATTAAACTTGTGCTATTCTAATACTACAAATGAAGTTAAAAAAATTTATACTTTTATACTTTTTCACTACTGTGTTTTTAATATGATCAGGAACTTTCCCATTCAATTGTACTGAAAATGTTGAACTCAAAACATACCTGGAATCAGATTTTTAGGTTAGATTAGATTAAATTAGACTAGATAAAACTTCATTAATCACACAGGAAGACTCAACTGGGAAATTAGGATTCTAGTAGCACTGCAAGCACACGGGTTGAAAAAGGCAAATATGTATCAGAAAGTAAAAAAAAATCATGTGCAAATACAATATGAATATAAATAGAAAATAAAATAAGGTTAAAGGCTTCCAGTCCTCTGTTTTCCTGTTACTCCTCCTCCCATGTGAGGAGTTTTACAGTCTGATGGCCTGAGGGACAAAAGAGTCTCTCAGTTTGTTTGGGAAGGAGCAGTCTTGGGCGGTCTGATAAAACATCCACAGGAGTTTTGGACTTTGGCAATGACAGTCAACAGCTTTTCAACACAGAGCTGTGAAGACTAAATTCACATAACAAAAAGTAACAGCCGAAACTACATGAGCAAGTCAGGTTTTACGATTCAATTTTTTTGGTTATCATTTTGCCCTTCTAATTTTTCACTTTATTTGAACACAGAAAATGATTTTCACAGCTCTCCTGACTGCTTTCTGAATATTTAGACAGAGTTTCAGTGTCAAAGGACGTGTTCATTCACAAATCAGGACATAGTTTTAGTCTGGTGTTGTCTAAAGAGAATTCCAGAGCTGCATTATCATTCCCCATCATCACAACACAATGCAGGTCCACAGTGTAATGTGTCTGCTGTGTTAATGTTGGAATGTTCAGGTTGAAAAATTTCTGTTATGTGAGGATGTTTTTTTAAGTTCCTGCCCTTGAATGCACTCAGGAGTGAGTTGGCACATTAGTGGCTGAGAGCTGAGAAGGGGGCAGGACAGGGGTGAGTAGGTCAGGAGACTATGTGTGCATGTGTTCAGAGGATGAGAGAAGTGAAGGAGCAGCCCTATGTAGCTTTTGTTTACACTTGCTCTTAAATTTTGCAGCTGTACTGGAATGTAAGTGCTATATTTGTGAACTCAAGGCACACATTTATTTCACTTTGGCTGTATTGGCATATATAAGTCAGTAGGTGGCGTTATTAGACAGGCTGACTCAGAAAAAAATGGAGACTCCTGTAGACGTTTACTCCGGTCCCTGTGCGTAACAGAGAGGCGCGCCCACTTTTGTCAGAGGCGGGTGATATGCATAAAATATTACTTAAATAGGACATATTAAAAGAAGCACAACAGTACAGGAACAATCCATATAATGTATATTATATAACAGTCATGCTGTCACCTGAATGGCGGATCTGTTTGGGGCAGCTTTCTAAAATTCAGAGCTGACTTGAATAGTTGATATTTTAACAAAAGGGCGACGCTCTCCGTGCTGGTGTGTTTCATTAACTGCCTTTTGTTTGACTTTACGATTGAAAGGATATCCGGATTTCATCACTCATAAGCTAAATGATTTACTCACATATGAATTAATAATTGGATGTAAACCTCTATTAATCGGATTAGGCAAGCAAGGCATTATCACGCCTTGCAGCCTTCAGAGAGCCGGCAGAATTGGATTTTGCGTGCATCGCCATTGACAAACTACATTTCCCAGACTGCATCGGTGCGCAGCCGCTACTTGTCACTGCTGTCGCTCTCTGCCCGTGAGTGCCCGCGGTGGTGAATTGGTCCAGCAGCATCCCTGCGCAGGCACCGGGGCGAGATGTAGATGTGTGAAAATAAAACCTGAAAATATGTAATCGTGGAATAAGTCTCCGGCGTGGGCAGCCTGCGATGAGGGAAGGACAACATGGAAGATTGGATCTTGTGTTGCGCCTCTGTGGAGCACTGTGGACCGTTACATTGCGAGAAATAATGCGGAATATTTACCCCTGCTGTAGGTGTTAACGCAGACAAATACAAGATGAAGAAACAATTCAATCGGATGCGACAGCTCGCCAACCAAACGGTGGGAAGGTAGGCAGACCCTCTCTGTGCGCTTCACTCGCCGGGCCAAGTGAAAGAAAGAGAAACCAACTGAGTGGCCTCATTAGGATGCCATTACAGCCATGCAGATATGGTTAATGCTTATGTTATTAGCTTAAATGCAATGCAGGTGTACTATTTCAGAGGAACAAAAGATGCTCCATGTTCAAAACGCCTTTAGTGCTCCTACGCGTAATGTACGTTGAAATAAGCTACCGCATCGGCAGCGTGTAGGCGCATTGCCCCAGCACAACCTGCCCACGGAAATCCATTAAATATAGACAATCGCAGTGTCACAGACATGGCACAGGCTCCACACCCCCTTGTAGAGGCAGGGACCCACCCTTGGAGAATGAAAAATGCGCATTAAAGAGGGTGCTGTGTGCTTGAATTTGCCTCCTGTCACAGAACCTGTCAATAGGTGAACGTGATGCAGACGGATGCGGTGTGGGCTGCGACGTGAGGGAAAATGGAAAAAGGCGCAATGTTTTCATTACGCAGTAATATCAGCTGTGAGCAGGGGAGCACCTCCCAGGCGTGGGTTACCAAGTGCAAGCATTCCTGAAGGTCGTGTTGTGCACCTGGCATTAACCTGATATACTTTTTTCAACATGTATATTTTACTGCACATTAAAATACATTTCTCTGTATTGTACTGGACTTATAAACTGGATTTAAATGATCTTTAACAAGGGGTTAATGGGAGGTTTCCCAGCCCTCCTCTTATGCTTCCCCTGTATCTAATGTTGGCACCCCCTCTCACCTGCAGAGATAAATGGGTTGTAATTGGGTTGGAGGATGTAGACTTCAAATTACATTTATATATTTGCTGCATCTGAATATTGTATTTATGTAAGGAAAAGGCAGATTGTAAGTGGTTGTTTGGTTATGGACGTGCAAGCATCATAACAAGAATTGACCAAAAATTGGTAAATTCATGTCAATTCTAGTAAGCAAAAATTTGACAGCATTATATTTTAGGTTAACAGGGTTCAGTATTGTTATTGCATGGAAATTAGAGCTGCCTATAGCATTAGAAATGCTCAGAGGTGTGACCAAATTTCCAAGCTGCCTTGACAGCTAAACATAGATTTCATACTGTCAGTTTGAACAAGATCAATAGCAGCATTTTCAGTTAAAATCATCATGATATGGCATAAAGAAATGTTAGCTGAGCTTTACAGAACCCAAAACCTCTAGGAGCAGTATGAGGAAAACCATAGTAGCATTGTCAGTCAATCAGTGTCAATAGCAGCATTATGGGAAACCCCCAAAATGACTGTATCATAAAAAGGTAACTCAATATCTGTACATGAATGAAAGGTAAGGTAGGCAAAACTGAACAACATTATATTGTTGGTAAACAGGGATAAATATCAGCATTTTAAAGAGTAGCACCAGTACCTGCATAGTGAGTTAAACCAAGATTAAATCAGGATATAAACTGCCCAAGATATAATATAGACATGTAAAAAAGTGACAAGAGGACAATGGTGTTTTCATAAAGTAAATACAATCCAAAGCTATATGATACTAAAGGCAGTCCAATTATGGGACCTCAAAACCCCAAGCAGGATTAAACATTTACCTTGATACCAGCATTATAAGGTGACCAAGATAAATAGAAGCATTGAAAAGCTTTCAAAGTCAATGCAGCATGATATGGTTTACAGAGCTGGTAGCACCATTACAGGGCCACTAAAAGAAGTGGCACAAAATGAGGACAGCCATAGCAATAGCAACATTGTCACATGGTCAATATTAACAGTTGTATAAAGTAGTGATCAAAATTGATAGCACCATAGAAAGGCAACAAAAACTGGTGAATGTTTGTATAGTGAGGTGAGCAAAATTTACCAGAACTATGTTCTAACATAACAGAATCAATGTCAGTATTGAATGGTTATAAGTCCTGCCAACGATTTAATAAGAGTAATCAAAACCAGAAGCTGCAGATCAAGAAATGCCCAGTATGCGCTTTATACAAGTAAGAAAGTGGCATTGGAAATTCTTAAAGTAAATAAGATCAAAGCAGCATTATATGATTTCTGGAATTTCCATCACACGGTGTTGTGAAGAAACTTACAAGCTGTTTTCACAGTTAAAGATTAGAAATAATACTATCAGTTTTATAAGCTGACTAAGATTAATAGCAAATTTTTTAGGCAACCAAAGTCAAAAGCACTATGAGATGGAATCCAGAATTGGCCGCTGAGCATTAACACCAAAACCTCTTGCAACAGTGTGAGGAAAACCATAATAAGTAGCAGCATTGTCAGGGGAACAGTATTTCTTACAGCTTTATGGGGAAGCAAATAGTGATAGTGTCATACAAAGGTAGCCAAATATCTGCACATGCATAAAGATTAGGTAAGCAAAATTGAACGTACGCTGTAAGTTCACTGTTATCGATAGAAACATTGAATGGTAACCAGGGATGCAAATTGTACGATAAGGTGACCAATGTATATATATAAGATTTATGCTCTCATATATGTTTGTATATGTCTCTAAAATTTTGCTGATTTCTCAACATTAATTAAAATAAGCTACCATATATTGTTGTGTGAATGGGCCAATTAATGGGTAATAGGGGCCCCTATTTTTGCTGACATAGTATCAAATATACCAACATCCCTTGGATTTTAAAATTCCTCTAATATAGATTAAATACACACAAAATAATTGTGTTGTTGTGATATGAATGAATCATACAGTAAACAAGGTTTTTACTAAACCTCTGCCCAATCGTCTTTGTCCTTTAAGCATTAAAATATCCATACAGATATTAAAAGAACGTCTAACTATATCTTGCTTGAAAATATATCAAGACAAAATCTTGAACTACTTCCCTGCCCTACTTCTTGACCTTTTACGCAGGTCCTATTGGCACTATCACTGTCCCCCCATCATGTTCACTCTCCTCACAGGGAGCCTGAGCAGCTTGTCAAGCAGCGCTGGTTCAGGAGGTGTTCTCTGCTCTGTATGGGAGGGGGGGGATTAAGACCCTGAGGTGTGTGTGTCATTATGATATGCCAGTCATGCACCAAAGAAGAGAGAGGACACACCTTGCAGGCCAAGTTTGTGTTATCATGCTGCTCTTTCTATCTCCAATCGTTTCTGTGTGAGTCATTAGCGCGTGTGTGGGTGGGATTCTGGATGTGAGTGTGGGCCGGCGAGCTGTCGGTGCTGCCTTATTTGAATGCACTTCCCACATGAAACACATTTTGGAAAGAGCTGGGAAACATACTCATCTGCCACTTTATTTGGTCTGCCTTGCTGGTTTGGGCTGGACCCCCTCTTGCTTCCAGAACCCCCAAATTCTTCATGGCATTGAGAATTTGGTCCATATTGACATGATGGCATCACACAGTTGCAGCAGGTTTGTTGGCTGCTCATCCATCTTCCGTCCCACCACACCCCAAAGAAGCTCCATTAGATTGAGTTCTGGTGACTGTAGAGGCTACTGGAATACAGTGAAGTTATTATAATGTTCAAGAAATTAGTTTCAGAAGATTTGAGCTTTTTAACATAGTGTGCTTTCCTTTTGGAGGAAGCCATCAGAAGAAAGGCATACTGTGGTCATAAGGTGAAGGTCATGGTCAACAGCAACACTCAGGTAGGCTGTGGCATTTAAACCATGTTCAGTGGAAAGGGGGCCTATAGTGTGCTGAAGAAGTTTTCCCTTCATATTCGAATAGGGATGCACCGATCCAGGTTTTTTCACTGCCGATCCAATTCCGATACCTGAATTTGGGTATTGGCTGATAGGATACTATTCCAATACCAGGACTATTTTTGCTGGAATATTAATATATATATATATATTTTTAAATTATGTGTAAAATTTGATTTTGAGGCTGTAATTAACCACAGAACAGTTATTTACATACAAAAAACATACAACTGTAAGGGTTTCAAATTGAATATCAACATTTATTGAATGAAGTGTAGAACACTGCAGGGATACAGTCAATCTCCATAGAGACAAGGGCTGCTTGATATGAACAGCAAAGTATGGCACTCGTAGCAGGTTTACTTTCAGTTTTCTCACTTTTGAAATAAAATGTGTAACAAGAAGACAATTTCTGTTGTTCTACACTATCTACACTAAAAAAAAAAATAATACCACAAGGGCTGCTGCTTCTGAACAGCACACAAATCAAGTCAAGTGCAGCAGCTTTCATAAGTGACATATGAAATAACTGTAACCCTCCCCCCAAATAAAATATAATAAAATAAAAATATTCTTGGTGTTCGTTCACCTGGTGCCTTTTCAGATGTTTCATTAAAACAGTGTGCAAAACTGCAGCAAATTCCTGGAAAATAAAACAAATAACCTTTTTAAAAATGTAAATATATAGATTATTTATGAACTCGTCACATCTGCCTTTCAGCCTTCATTAGTTTATTATCGGAAGTATGTTTTAGTTCAGGTAGAACCACTTTTATTTTAAACATAAGGTAATGTGAGGTAATGAGGAAATTAAAAATATTTTGTTGGACACTGCACATATGTCACAAACTTCTTAAAGAGGCTGATTAAAGTCCCCAGCTATGCTGAAGTCTCCCCTGGATGAGCCTGCTGATGACGTTGTAGGACTCCAAGGGGCTATATGCTAACGCTAGCACAGTTAGCTCGCTAGCTAGTTAGCTTAGCTGCCATGTCAGGAACAAGCCGTTAAAGCCAGATTTCCATTATAATCACAATAAAACAGTCACGGCTAAACTGATCCCCTGCCATCAGAAGGTCCAGTTCATCAGTATTGACAACGACAGAGGAGGCCACCGTCGGGAAACTGTTTGGTTGTGCCCAGTCTGTATGTGATGCTGATCTGTAGCCAAGCAGAGAGCCCGGTGTTCTCTCTGTGTCCAGCAGCAGCGAGACATTGTGCACCGCTGAAAGTTGCTCGCCATGTCAGGCTTAAAAGAACAATTCGATGTGAGTTTAGGCGAGTCATCCGTCCACACAGCATCAGTCGAGAGCTGCTTCCACAACATCATCATTCTGCGTGGCTTGGACACCGAACAGCCTTTACTGTTTTAAAAAGGGCTATCATCTGCCGATTTCATAGGACACACTATGCTACGCACACACTGGCTGGCTGTAAACTGTGGAATGGATTTCTTGAAAGGAGGGGCAGCGTCACATGTCTTGTGTGTGTTGTGTGTTGGATCGGGCGCCCCATGGCACACAGATCGGAAATTTCGGATCCGTGAATTATGCCTGGATCGGACGCTGATACCCATCCCTACATTAGACCATCAGCCTGTACCTTTGATATGAAGCAGGATGGCATTCATCCATTCAGGTTTTCTGCATACTTTGGTCTTAAGAAGTGGTTATTGAGTTACTGCTGTAATACTGTATCATCATTAACCCCTCTGGCAATTCTCCCCTTACCTCTGGCATCAACAAGGTTTTTAGCCCAAAGAACTCCTTCTGATCTTTTCTCTTTTGCCGAAATCAAAATTGGTCCCATAACATTGTGCATCCCTAAGTTAGCTGTGTAAGACTTTGTATTTAAAACTATTTACATTGGATCAAAATACCAAAATATTTTAAGTTGTATTCCTTTAAAAGATTAAATTAAAATAATGGTAACAAGAATTGCCTATTTAGCCAAAACATCTAAAAATGATTATCACAAGGTCTATATATTGTTATTTTCAGTGTTTTTTTTTTTTTTTTAAATTAAAAATAGGACTTATACCAAGTATTAGACCAGTTGTCTATGCGTATCAGGTCAAAAATATATATCAAAATAAATTACCCATCTCTAGCTCTTCACAGAACTATCAAACCCTGGCTCTGCAGTTTTCCCATTTTTGATAAAATTGCACATAATCATGGTGCAATATGATGCTCTGGATAAAATGCTCATCAAAGGTATTTTTGTGTAGCTGAGAAAATAAATGTCTGGAGGAGTGCGAGCTCCTTGAAGGTCAACATGCTGTTTGTGGTTATTACATCCTTTTCTTTCATCGTTTGCTCCTCTGATAACTTGAAGGTGTTGTTGTGCTGTATTAAACAACACGTTCTCACCATTAAATCATAAGCATAAAGGGCAACAGTGTCCCTTAACAGCAAGAGCCTTAAAGGAAAAGTTCATGCATAAATTATGTTTATGAATTCTTTACAGCCATGTTGATCTGTGTGTCCTTGCACACATACCTTGTGATGCTGCTGTGGGGTCAGAGTGATGTGTGCTCATGTTCAGATTAATGAGGCATGGTCATGTAAACACACGGGGCTGTGGTTGAACTAGATTATTCTAATGGCATTGGACATAGGGCTGTACAATCAATCAGTTTTTTTCTCTGCCATGGAGGTTAAACTTTGACTAGAAGTTGTCCACTTGTCTGCCTGCCTTTCTGAGAGCAAGATAACTCAGAAAGTTCTCAGTGAATTTTTATGCAACTTTCAGGAAATGTTGTTTATGGCACAATACGGAATTGATTAAATTTTAGTGGTGATCCTAATACAGGTGCAGATCCAGAAAAAAATTAAGGTTTTGTTAACACTGTGACATGGAGCAGTTTTCCTAAGAGCCAAAAATCCCCTTCATGGATTCTGATGACATTTTTTAAGGAAAGTCAATTATGGCACAGCAGCAGCACCAAAGCAGGTCTATTCCAGGGGCACTTCTAGTTTAAGATACACTATATTGCCAAAAGTATTCGCTCACCTGCCTTGACTCACATCTGAACTTCAGTGGCATCCCATTTCAAATCCATAGGTTTCAATATGACGTCGGTCCACCCTTTGCAGCTATAACATCTTCAACTCTTCTGGGAAGGCTGTCCACAAGGTTTAGGAGTGTTTATGGGAATTTTTGACCATTCATCCAGAGGTGCATTTGTGAGGTCACACACCAATGTTGGATGAGAAGGCCTGGCTCTCAGTCTCTGCTCTAATTCATCCAAAAGGTGTTCTATCGGGTTGAGGTCAGGACTCTGTACAGGCCAGTCAAGTTCATCCACACCAGACTCTGTCATCCATGTCTTTATGGACCTGCTTTTGTGCACTGGTGCACAGTCATGTTGGAAGACACAAAGTTGGGAGCATGGAATTGTCCAAAACGTCTTGGTATACAGTCAGAGTTCCTTTCAATGGAACTAAGGGGCCAAGCCCAGCTCCTGAAAACACCCACACACCAAAGGCCCCCCCTTCACCAAACTTAACACTTGGCACAATGCAGTCCAACAAGTATTGTTCTCCTGGCAACCGGCAAACCCAGACTCGTCCAACAGATTGCCAGATGGAGAAGCATGATTCGTCACTCCAAAGAATGCATCTCCACTGCTCTAGAGTCCAGTGGTCACGTGCTTTACACCACTGCATCTGACACTATGCATTGTACTTGGTGATATTTTGCTTGGATGCAGCTGCTCGGCCATGGAAACCCATCCATGAAGTTTGGAGGTCTGAAGCGTTTGACTCTGCAGAAAGTTTGAAACCTCTTTGCACTATACCCCTCAGCATCTGCTGACCCTGTTCCGTCTTTACATGGCCTACCACTTTGTGGCTGAGTTATTGTCATTTCCAAACACTTCCACATTGTTATGATACAGCTGACAGTTGACTGTGGAGTATTTAGTGATGGAATTTCGTGACTGGATTTGTTGCACAGGTGGCATCCTGTCACGGTTCCACATTGAAATTCACAGAGCTCCTGAGAGCGACCCATTCTTTCACAAATGTTTGTAAAAACAGTCTGCATGCATAGGTGCTTCATTTTATACACCTGGGGCCATGGAAGTGATTGGAACACCTGATTATGATTATTTGGATGAATGAGTGTATATCTTTGGCAATATAGTGTATGTGTCTGAACAGGTGAGTAGATGACATAGAAATCAATTTCATGTCACAGTAAAATTCAAGTGATGGTGTTAAACGTGTACCTCACAGGGTCCTGACACTTACTGTACTACAATATTATTGGTATGATATCAGTAAATCATCTGTTTGTGTTACAGATAGACCGTCACATTGAAAACAACAAGTCAGTTGAAATAAAGTTAAAAATTTGTCCTCTTAAAAAAAGTATCGGTAATGGTATCACCAATAATGAGTTCAGAAATATCGGCAGATCAGATACTGGCAAAAATCTGATGTTCATCCCTAATTCATATAAAGGGACAAAGGGACTGCAATGAGAATTCATGACAGTGATACATTTGCACAGATCATAAATTTGTCCTCATCATATTTGTCTCTATAGAATTGAAATGTATTTGAGGCTAGTGTTGAGGTGTGGCATCTCATTTTCAAAAAGTTTCCCTTCTATTTATTGTTGTTAAGATGGTTAATATGGTGGAACTAGCATTATAACCATGGATAGATAGATTGTTCCAATGCTTACATAAAAAGCTATTATTATTATGATGTACCTTTCATTTCTACATTTAAGCTTTGGTATTTTAAAAATCATACTTTATACATTCCCATCATGCTTCATCATTAATAGATTCACTGTCCTTACTACACACAGCTCTTATTTTGTGAGAAGAAGATTGGCATTATAATTTGATGGTTGCTGAACAGACACCATTGGGAGTTACCATGCTGTCCTGACGCAAGGACAATTGCTTTTTATTTCTTGTCATAAAAGATAAATTAAAAAGTAGCAGTTTAATATTTCTCTGGTAGGAGTCTCTTGTGCCTCAGCCTCTCCACAGATGGAGGTTGGTGTGCTAAGAACAGAACTAAAGTCTGTTGAAAAACACTTTGGTGGATAGACATAGAGGTGCAAAGGACTTATGTTCGGATGCGTCTTGTGTCTTTGTCAGAAGTAAACAGTGTTAACATGACTGAAACATTTAAATATACATCTCTGATCGGAGGACAGGGGATCGAGGTTAGAGACTTGTGTGCTCCAGCAGTTTTTTTGTAATATCCTTTATTTGTGAATCTACTAAAGTGTTTTCAATATGCTTTACCTTTGTTTCATTTGGGTTTTATAGAAAAAGTTCTTCCTGATTACATTGCTGTTTAGTTTGGTTGTCTTACACTGTCCATAAAAACAATATTCATAATTGTCAAGTTGGCAGGCAAGGTAATTGGAGCAGTCTGGGCTGCAGGATATACTGTATATGGTTAAGTTATCATCAGTGGTGCCAAACAATTTCTTTAATGTCCTGATCATCCTCATTTTACTGAAACAGAATTTGTGACAGAATGTCTCGCACCAAAACATGGTGCACAGGACTTTTTTTTATCCCAGTTACCATTGAAAGCTTTAATCATTAGACTATCATTTTATGCATAGGTAGATTTTTTGATTGTAAACCTTGATTATTTATTGGTTATCTTAATCTGCCTTTCCATGATTATAACAATCTTGTCATTTGCCTGCACTGCATTTCATTGAATAAATGCACTTTACTGAGCTGTAGTCTATCTTTCAGTCTCTTGCTCATTATGGATTAAATATGCTTGTCATTTTTGCTTTGGATTTTCCCTATAAAAGTATGTACACTACCTTTAAACATTTTAAGACCAGACAAAAAATTGAAAGAGTTTGCATTTTGCACAAGCTTCAAAATGCAAAAGGAAGAAATGGGAGTGAGAGACAAAATTGTTTGATCTGTCAATTTATTGAGACATGCCTTTGAAAGCCCAAATCTACACAAAAACTTGGATTCCATATCTATATCTGTCAGATATTCATACTGTCATGCCCTCCTGATGGCAAAGGCAAAAAAACTTTCTTTCTTTAAACATGGTAGTATTGTTTAGATAAGCAAGGGATCTAGCATCTCGCCATGGTATAATGAGGTTGAAGACAGCAAGACAGTGATTTTAAATTTCTTTGATGATCTTGATGGTTATAGAACAAAAAACTCAAGTCGTAGACCCCAAAAACATTTCACCAGCACTAAGCTGTTAGATCAGATTGGCTGTCCATCAAGACACAGCACAGTCCTTCTGCCGCTGGACCTCTGCTGTCTTATCTGCCTATCTGTCCTGTTTTCTGGTTATCACACCTGCAGGAATCAAACCAACACACAAAACACACTCATGCATGTGGCGATGCACAACTACGCAGGCACCAAAGCTTGCCAGGCCTGCTCATTGTTTAGATAAGCGATTTGGGCCACCAGCTGCATGCTGGTTGCAGCAAGACAGTGATTTTAAATTCATGCATGGTTATAGAACAATTAACTCAGTCGACTAAAACATTTCACCAGCACTAAAGTAGTCAGATTGGCTAGTCAAGACACAGCATCAGCCCATTCAAATAGTCATTTGTGGCAGCCCTAGTCTGCATCTCCTTCCAATGCCACAAACTTGCCCTTTTTGACTTTTAAAGGGAGCAAGACAAGGAGATCCCACTTGAGATGTTTTCTTTGCAGCATAGTGGGGAAGTACCATCACAATCTCGGGGGCTTTTTCCTTCAATGGAACAATAGAGTTTCATGTTGTGAAGGGACGTCAAATGGCTACTGGCTGTGTGGAGTAGTTGCAACGGGTATCCCTCATGACTTAGGGCCCTTGTCTGTTTAGAACTAACTGAGGGCCATCGTCTTTTTGGTAATGACTGAGGGTCATCGTCTTTGTGGTAATGACTGAGGTCATTGTCTTTGTGGTAATGATGGTGGCCCTGTCTGTGTAAACAATGTCCACCTGTCAGAGGACTTTTTCCAGAGGAATAACTTCACTCTTTTTGACCATCCTGCGTGTTCTCTTGATCTTAATTTAGTTGAAAAGATTGGGGATGGGGGCAAGGGAAGTTTACAAAAGTGGACCTCAGTTTCAGACAATGAATGCCCTTTGTAAATCCATCTTCACCACTTGGGGCAATGATCCCACTATCCTTCTATATCCTTCCTTACATCAAGCAAGCCCAAATGAATTTTTGAAGTGATCAACAAGAACGGTTGAGCTGATCATTACTCAGTCCTCTTTTAATGCTTTTATTTCTGTTTTGAGGAAGGTTTGAGTTTTTTTTAGCTATTGTTTTAAACTTTTGATCAGCTGATGAACAACCTAGTTCAGTTTAGTTGTTTTAATAAACTCAGTAGTTGTTTTTTTGTCTCATACTCTCATTTCTGCTTCTTGCATTTTGAAGCTCCACATACAATCTTTTCAATATCCAACAGTGCAAATTGCAAATTCTTACACTTTTTAACTAGTCTTTAGATTGAAATGGGGATTATATTATGTTTTACGTATTTGCTGTGTGCTGATGCTTGTTGCTGACCTGAATTTTTCTTCAGGATGATGCTTTAAGTTGAAGTTTAAATTATAAAAAAAAAACACCCTCAGAAATAATAATTTAAAAAAAAGATCACAGCCCTGCTCCATATTGTTGCCACATCAGATATACATTCCTGCTGACTCAGCTCAGGCAGTTTTCAGAGTACAGCAAGGATTACTGTGCTAGTTTCATCATTTGACCTTTAGTGACCTTTCCAGTCCGAGGGGAGCCATTAAGCTCACGGCCCACTCCTCAGCTTCTTCAAATCCAAATCATGAAATTCACAAAAAGCACTCTGCCTTATGAGAAATTAGGACAGAGATATTAAAAATCAGTGTGTAGGAGGAAGTGAACTGGGAATGAGTCCCTTTCTGCATGGGCAGCACTAACATGCGTCTTATATGTGATGGAGATTGAAGGTCTTCTTCAGTTGGGGGTTGGTGATCAGGTGTGCTGTGTCAGCATCTCTCTGTCTCTGCCTCTGCTGCTGATGCTTGCCTGGGTGGGAGCTCTATCATGTGATCGCACGCTTGACCAATCAGTACGTTGTAACAGGACTTCATACTGGAGGATGTGCAGCCATGCATACTGTATAGCTAAAAGAAGTGTGTTATGGTGGAGCGGGGGAGACGGGAGGGTGTGAAAGGCCTGTGAAGAGGGAGATATTATGTCTGAGACTGTGTTCTCTTTTGGGTTCAGAGTGGAGCGATTGTAGGGACATTTATTTGAGTAGTTTTTCCTTTATTAAAGCTTCAGTGCTTTGCAGATCTCGTCTATTGTGCTCATTTTAGAGTCTTAAATTGTCTCTGCACTTTTTGTGCCCTCATACACTGAACCAGTCAGAGAAAGGTTTTTTTTTGCTTCAGCAGGCTCCCAGCCTCCATTTCTTTTGACCCACTTCTCTATTCCCATCTTGCTGTTCTATCTAGGTCTAGGACAGGCTGCATGAGACAAGCCACTAAGCCTTCATGTAGTTCAACTCAGAGTGTTTATCCATTTATAACCAGCTGAATATCACTGTCATGTTGTCTAGCTGCTTAATTGTGCCAGAAATCAGTGTGTCCTTTGGAATTTTGAGGTTCCATCTTTATAGGCCATTTAAATATATGGTTACCAACCTTTTCAGAAGGAAGATAACCTATAATGCATTATGCCAAAGCTAGATCTCCACACCAAAACTCACTGAAAAGAGTCATAGTTACTTTTCAATTGATTTTATTTCTATTTATCCACATTTAAGCAAGTATGCATCTTCAATCTATCTGCATCTTTTAAAAAACTAGTTAAAAAAAGAAATGATCAATCAGTGCAAAAAGTGATTACAAAATCTAATGCTTTTAATGGAAATCTGATGAGAAACATCAGAATACTCAGCATAGCTGGATTTGCAACCTCTAATCAAAGAATATGGGAATCAGTGATGATCAATCAAAAAAAAAGCTAGCTTTTGCAAGAGGATTCTGGATATTTCTTAGAGATCTAATAGTCGATCAGGTCGGTGAACTGTGGTTTAAAGATCTTCTGGATTTCTTAGAAGATTATAATAATCATGTCTGTAATGGTGAACTGTGGTTGATAAAATTATATATTTATGAATTATAAAAAATGCACCGTCTGGTAAATCACCATCTAACATCAGGTCAGTGACTGCACTGCAGTGTCATCTCTACTAAGTCATGCAGGCATCATGCAGTAAAATAGCAGGATAATGCAGGTACTAAAGCACTCAGGAGTCCAAAGCTCTGCCAAGGTAGCCCAGATATTGTTGTTACATCTATCAAAAGTTGAATGATAAAGTTACGTTCATAATATGATTCCTTGACCCTGAAAACCCACTCCTAGCACTGGGAGTCATCATCAGTTCAACAGATACTGAGCAACAATGTTCGTACGCTAATTACCGTTATATGGATCACCACCAAAACCTAATCATGGGCCATTAACAATATCTCCTAAAAACTTCAAAAAAATCTGACTAGTAATCTTGCTAACAAACAAACATACGCCAGCATTAACATAACGTCCTTGGTGGAGGGAAAAGGACTGGTCAAAAATAGGTTTATGGTGCACCGACCATATATTAAGGTTTTACTCTCATAAAGGTGAGCAGAGTTTGGATCGACACAAGGGCCATTTTGTACATATGAATTGTTTTTGGCGTAATACGTATCAGACCATGCCAGAGCTGCAGGTTATGTTATACTATTTACATAACCACTGCACTTAATTCAGAAGAACACACACAGAACACTGGATAATGCATGTTAATTTTCAGATTCAAGTTTTTTTGTTTTATAGAAGCATCTAGAATATAAGAAACAGCTGAAAAGAAGAGTCAGAAACAACAAAACAGACAAAGAAACCTTATGTCTATGATAAACCTAAACTGTTGACAACCAATAAGTATACACCTATGAGGCATAACTTCATGACCACATTACTGTCTGTCTGTTCTGCACCTATACAGCCCCATATACAACAAACTGTAATGCACTATGTATTCTGACACCTTTCTGTCAGAACCAGCATTACCTTCTTTGGCAGATGAAACATTAGCAGCTTGTCTGTTGATATGGACTGCACAGACCTGTTTTCTTTCCCCATGGGCATAGTGAGCCTAGGCCAATCATTGCCTGTTCACCTTCCTTGGACCATCATAAACATAACAACCTGTGGCACAATGGCAAATCAACCTTCTTGTACCTTGTGTATAATTTCAAAAACAGGGACCAAGATGAAGGGATAATCAGTGTGTTTTACTTTACCTGTCAGTGGTCATAATGTTATGCCTGATTGGTGTATCTCCAGCCTAAGAAAGCATTGACATACAGTATATTGATGTATTGAATGGCTGTGAGTTGGATCAGGCCTGCTGAAAGATGATCCCAGATTTCCAAACAGTCTGACTGTGGAGCGTTAAGTCCACACAGTAGCTTTGCTGCGACCAACGGCGGCAACTGGGAGTGTATTCAAGAGTTCAGGTTTGGAAGCTTGAAACGTAAAATCATAAAGATCGCCACTTATTTTTATTATTTTGTAATTTTATCATCACTGTTCATTTCATCTTTTTATATTTTCTGACCTGATTTCTGCTTTCATCCCCTTTTTATTGCATTTCCTATTCTTGCTGATTTTATTTCTTTAGGTTTGGTCCTCATGGTCTCTTTTTATGCTGGTCTCTTTTTATACTGCATGGTTCTTGTATTGTCTGGGTTCCTATAAAGTATGAAAAGGGCCTTCAGTAAGAAATCTGGAGTATTAACACAGTGTCAACCCTCTGTCTTTTCACCTTGTGTCTTTTTACCTTTGTGTCTTTCTGTTAGTCTTGATTTAAGCTGTGCTTTTTGTTTTTACTTCATTGTGCTCATTGTTGTTTGTTTGTGTTTTATTTTGTGCTGAACGCTTGTCGAAGCACTTTGCAAACTATGTTTTTAATAGTGCTATATAAATAAAATTACTATTATTAAAGATCAAAAAAGAACTTCACAAGGAGTGTGGCTTTGCTAGATAACAGTAAGAGGAACATGTGAACAACAGGTTTTATTCCCTGCATGACTTGATTTGCTGATTTGGAATAAACCTTGATTCCACTTTTCCAATGTAATTTGAAATACCTCTGAAACTCTGAGCACTCGTTTTCCTGTGTTGGGTCGATCTGACTGACACAGCGAAAGTGATATTGCGTATTTCGTGCAATCTGGCACAGAAGTGCACTGCAAGTGTGCTCTGCAGAGAGACCAAGGCACAGGCTGTGGAAACAGACTGATTAAGGAGACTGCTTAAGCAGCACTTTATCAGATCTGGACTGTATGTCTTTATTATATGAAAACAATGGTTACGTTTACATGCAGTATTCAGGTTTAGGTCAATATTCCAGTTACTGAAACATTTGGAATAACCCATTCACATGCGTGAGCAAGCATGGTTATTCCTGTATACATGGTAATTGTCATCGATTTGGAAATCCTGATCAAAACAACAACTCACAGACAACATCTCAAGGCACAGAGAACATCATGATGCAAGGCCCATCATTTCCAATTCCTCATATATCCAAGAACAACAACAACAGCAGTAGCAGCAGCTCTGTGGATAATAAACAGCCCCGGGCTGGTGGCAGTCGCCTTCATTTGTGCTTTGGTGCTGGTGCTGACCCGCCACCAGTACTTGACACGATTCTTTGTCACTGTCTTCATTAATGGAAGGCAAGAACGTGAAGAAAGAGGAAATTGAGCCAGAGCTGTGCCAACCATATTGATGCTGCCTGCTTCCACCAGAGTGGCACACTGGGGATGCATGTTGCTATTGTATTATACAAACTAGCAAGCTGTGCAGGGTACCGTCTGACATCCAATCAGTTCAGACTGCACAAAAGCACTGTGAAAAAAATGGTGTACTTATTCAGCCAAAGAATGGTCGATGCTGTTATCAAAACGCTGATCAGAGCACTCACTTTGGAGGAGGCATGTGCCATCGCAGGGAGGTTTGAATGGGCCCACTCCATTCCTGAAATCATAGGTACTTATATGTTCTGCTGCTTTATTTATCTTTTGTCTTGATAATTTGTGCCCATTTTTGTCCCTTGTCCTTGTAGTATGCTTATTTCAGCATCTTCCAGCAGTGCTTGATCTTGTCTGCACAAACCCTGCTTCACGTAACTTTTCGCTCACCTTCTTATTTATGTTGTTACCCTGGTACACCTGTCTACAAAGGACAGTATGTCTTTCACCACACTGATAAAGTGACAGACTGGTTTCCTAATTTCCACAAAAGTGCGGTGTCATCTTTTGTTGTACCATGTTTACAACCCTGTATTCAAAAGACTAAGATTCCTTGCAAGTAGATATGTGCGGAACACAAACTAATGTTCCTTTTGATGGGGATGTCCCGATAGGCTTATACATGGCCAAATCTTCGGGGTCAGAAAAGGAGTAACCCAGGGGTGATTTTTGTGTTTTTAAAAATCGGAATATGAGCATATTTCATTTTTTTAAAAGGCTTATTGGTGTTTACATGGCCGTGCTCAACAGAGTTATTGCTGATTTTCTAGTTATGAAAGGGTTATGGACTGCATGTAATTATAGTAACAGACAAATAAAACAAAAGGCATTTCTTAATAGCATGGATATTTTCCTCCACTTCAGACATGTTCAGGGAATTGTTTGTTCTACAAAGTGACTAATATTTTGTACTTTACACCACGGCAGAGGTGCCCGCCTTCAATATCATCTAATCGGCCCCCAAATGAATGAGTGTGATGGAACAATTGTCTAGTCACCTGCTGGATATGTTGTTGAAAGGTTCTCCCCATTACCAGATACTTTTTATAAGCTGTTGATGAACTCGTGAGATATACTGAAAGGTCTCAGTTCAATCATTCGACCCCTGAAAAACACCCCCACCCCTCCTCCTGCGCCATCTCTGTGCTTTTACATTTCAACACTTGTGTGGCCCACACAGTTTTAAAGCTGCAAGACAGTTTGTTCCAATTCAGTGAAATTATACAATCTCTATTTTAATTTTCGTTTCAAATAAAAAGAAAGGCTTAAGAAAACTACAGTTTGTCTTTTTCAAAGGACTTGTGCGTAGGAAAGCAGTCAAATCATCAAAAACAGCAAGCAAACTCCTACACACTGTTTTATCTCTCAAACGCTGTGCATCAGCAGTGACTCTGTATTGAATCACTGCCAGTGTATTTTTCTGTTTAGATATTGAACAGGGGTCACTGTCAGTTATTAATGATTACAAACAAGACAGTACCCAACACAGGGTACCTCCATCTCCTATGCTTGTTTGGCAAGTAATGGATGGTATTGATTTGGGTCAGGTTGTTTAATTTTTACAATAATCATGTTGAAGTTTAATATCCTGGCAGTCCACCAACCATACAGTAGATAAATTCAACACATACAAAAAAAAGAGTAACCCCCCCCATTCCCAACCCTAAACTCCTAAGAAGTCATGTCCTAGACAACCATCCATCTCCACACTCAGCATCACCCACCTGTCTGATGTTCACTAGTCTGTGGTAAAAGCATTCTTCCTGCTCATGCCTTCAGGGTGGGCTTTAGCTCACCACTCCATGGTGCAATTATCAGAAAATGGCAGCCATTTGTGGGTTGGAAGATGAGTTGTGGAAGCTCTCACTCTCCCACATTCTTCCTCTCAATCTCTGTGTCTTTATTTCCAGCGGATATTGTGAACCAAGACGTGAATGGGATGAGGTCATATGCTGACCTTGCCGTGACAAAAGATCCATAGAGAGAGTGTACATTAGAAGAACATGTAGGAAGAGGCAAAGGGCCAACAGTAATGAAACTCACATACTTTGTATACTTTATAATAATATTTTCATACTTTATAATAATAACTACTAGGGTTGTGAATGTTTAGAACTTTTAATAACCGCATACATGAAGCTACTAACGGACATGTACATGGTTACACGTCAGAGATTAATGATCTTTTTTAAACACAGTTGCACTTTATAACCACTAGAGGATACCTCCTTATTCCATTAAATCAAAGACATTACAGTAGTTATCAGACAAAAACTTTATTCAGCAAGCACAACTTAATAAGTAGGCAATCCATCTCACCATTTTAAGGCTTAGGCCTACTTATGACAGAAAGTAAAACGAGCTGAAAATAAAACCATTTATAATTATGACAGACAAGAAAATGTACAAGTGAAAGCTGAAAAAAGGTTAACCTTCTTTTTAATTCATTGTTTTAACCTTTACTCACTATTGCACATTATTTTTTAAAACTTAAAGTGGAAGCTGCATCCCTTTTTCACAACTGGAGCCAAATCTGAATTTAATATGTCTTATAGTAACAGTAATCTGGAATTGGCGAGAGAAAGCAACTCAAAAAGAAGACAAAGTAGGCTGTGAGAGGAAGAACCTTCAACTTCATATGCACAAAGTTAAAAATAAAGTAGAGGGGGACTCTCATAACTATTCACTAAACTGTCGGAAAAAATTTGTTTTCTTCCTCCGCTTTAGACGTGAGGATTTGTGATCAGGTCGAGAAAAGCCGACAGAGCAACAACAAACAATATAATGTACAACAACACACATTAATACAGGCAAAAATAACAAGTCATTAACAGTTCTTGTTTTCAGTTGCATGACGTTTGCCTATGGAGAAGATTATGAGCGCTGCGCTCAAACACAGTAGCAGCAGCAGCAACCTCTCCCTCCGACTTGTCCGGGTGTTGCCATCGCAGGTGGTTTTGCATGCATCGCGTGCTGCTGTCATAAGCCAGTTTTGCCTGATATAGCCTACACTAAACAGTATTTCCACTGGTAGTTTGTTTGAAAAACTGCCACACAGTGTCCCTGCGTCTCCGAGGCAACCAGAAGTGATGCGACACTGGCTGTGGCTGCAGGTCTTATATATTAATGTGACATTGCACCCCATTCATCTTTTATATAGGCAGATAACTGAACTAGTGGGAACATTTAGGTGTATAGTTGGTAAATATTCTCTAAAGCTTTCAGGCAACATTGTCACCACTGAAAATAAAATATAAATTAGTGAGAAAAGAATGAGGAGGAGGAAAAAATGTGCAGTTATTGATTTTTCCAAACGGTTATGATTTGATATTCGTGTATCCGTTTACATGTTTAGATGATGACACCCCTAATAACTACTTCAACAAACAAAAAGAGAAGAGGACCCTTTTGAAAACAAGATGCCACATCTCAAGGGGCAAATTTCAATTCAATAAAACTATCTGTGAAAAGGATGGATTTATGGTGCGGATGTCCATGATTTTTTTGCGATCTGCAATTCTTATTTTAGTCCTTTTGCCTCTGCCCAGCTCCCACTCATATCCCCAACATGCCTTTGGTGGATGTGTATTCAACATGAGACTGGTTTTGCTCAAGATTCCCTACTGCTTAAGAGAGGATTTTCTTGCCTCCACAACTATAAGCCACCTGTTTTGGGCGTGTGCTGTGCTCATGATGTATTTTTGTTGACTTTGGATGTAAGTATATGTATATAGGTGTATTTGTTCATCATTATACACTGCCTTTATCAAAAAAGAAAAATTACCACCTGGATTTAACCAAGCATAATAGGTACAACCCTCCTACTAGATAATTACTGCATTGGGCAATTATCTTTCAAAGAAAAAGATGTTAGTCTGTTTGAGAAGTGTCAAATCAATGGCATGCATCAAGCAGAGAAAACATCTAAGGAGATTGCAGAAACTACTAAAACGGGTTTAAGAACTGTCCAACACTTTGCTAAAAGCTGTAAGGATAAATCATCTTCAAGAAAGAAATGTGGTCAGAAAAAAATCCTGAATGACAGTGATCGCCGATCACTTAAGCGTTTGGCCAAAACACGAATTCACGGGTATGTTGAATAGTGAAAGTAAGAGCATTTTCATATGCACAATGCAAAGGGAAGTGAAGGAATTGGGAGTGAACAGCTGTGTAGCCTTAAGAAAACTGCACATCATTAAGGCTAACTGGAAAAAAGGCTTCATTTTTCTAGGGAGCCTAAAGATTGGACTCTGGATGACTGGAAGAAGGTCATGTGATCTGATAAGTCCAGATTTATCCTGTTCCAGAGTGATGGGCACATCAGGGTAAGAAGAGAGGCAGCTAAAGTGATGCACTCATCATGCCTAGTGTCTACTGTACAAGCCTGCTGGGACAGTGATATGATCTAGGGTTGCTTCGGTTGGTCAGGCCGAGGTTCAGCAACATTTTGTGCTCAAAGAATGACATCTGCTTACTACCTCAATATACTGAATGACCAGGTTATTCCATCAATGGATGTTTTCTTCTCTAATGGCAGCGGCATATTCAAGATGACAATGCCAGGATTCATTAAGCTCAAATTGTGAAAGAGTGGTTGAGGGAGCATGAGACATCATTTTAAGACCTTTGTGAAAAATTAATTAACACTGATGGTCTTGTGACTTTGCAGAAGCTTATCAAAACAATGCCACAGTGAATGTGAGCTGTAATCAAAGCTAAAGGTGGTCAATATTAGAGTGTGTGACCTTAATTTTTTTGGCCAGGCAGTGTATGTATATATGCATATGTGAGTATCTATAAATAGGGATGCCAAATGATCGCGTTAATCGCAATTAAGTAATTACAGTTGCGAGCGACACATTATGGGCCCGATCTACTAAAGGTTTGCATGCCTTAAAATATGCAAACTTGAAAGCGCGCGCAAATTTGATATACAAAGAGGGTGCACTAAGGATTGCGTCTGCCAGATGAGCAAAATATTACGCGCAATCCATTTAGCGTGTTTGCCCTTATGAATATGCAGAATACATGCACATCATCAGAACATGCAAAGTAGTGGGAGGAGGAGATGCAAATGTAATTCTTTAGCACCCGCAATGTGATGTATCAAACCCCCAAGTGACTGCGTGTGGTGTTTTTGCGTCTGAATTTAGTACGTTTGAAAAGCAGGTGCAAAAAAGAGCGCATTGTTACGATCGGGAGGCTGTGATCATGGTGGCAAACAGGGGTCACATTGACCGAATATTTTCCATCACTGACTGAATTTTTTGATGAAAAACAGAAGGACGTGGAGGCTGTCAGTCATTATAAAGGACTGAAAAAGAGGGACAATCCAGTGTGCTTTGAAGACGCAAGAGTAAAGTAAACCATCTCTGCTTTGTGCTTGACGGCAGTCATTTAATCTATGTGGGGAAAAAAACCCTTCGTAGCTTTAATCGCTCTGTTTGTCTGTCAGAGTGGACCACATCGTACTCTTTATGCACTGAGTGGTGTCAGAGAGTGTCGGTGCACAAAGAGTGTGATGCAGTCAGTGCAAAGGCAACAGTTACCCGTGCGGTCTGTGTGCGTTACTGTGTGACTGCTCTACACATGAGAGGTTATTGATGATGAAGCTGTGCAACTATGCAAATGCTGCCTTTTAGATTATGTTTAATTGCAATCAGAAAAGGAAAATTAAAAACGACGGATAGAAATATGGCATTAGGGAAAAGTAGCAATAGTCAAAATGACTTGTGGCGAAAAAAGGCAAACACTTGTGGTAAGCAAGTGTGTTTTCCTCAAACTCCATGGCTTCAAACTTCATTTTTCATTTACGACCTCTCTGCTCTCCCAAACTCTCCATGGTGACCGCCAGTAGCACACGCAAAATCCTCCTTTAAAGAGGGTGGTCCACATCACTTTTTCTCCTGCTATCAATTGCACACACAGTGATAGCAGATCACCCGCAATACGCCCACTAATAGCACGTGCAGTTTTTTAGTTTGTACACGCAATTTAGCACCTGTTATTTTGGATCTTAGTAGATCATGCCCTATGCATTTTAATCACAATCTCATTTTTAATCTCATTTCTGTGTTTTGGTGTTGTCAAAGAGCAGAACCTTAAAAAAAACAGAGACAAAGACAAAACCCACTAAATTCCACTAAATTCTCCCGGTAAACTTCTGAGGAGAGCAAATTTCACAACGTAGGGTAACCATGACTACAGCATCGTTCATGCGGCATTTCCGCATCTCCCTATGTGTCCCAGCAATGACGAAGAGGAAAATCATAATTTCCCATAAGACAGCTTGAAGAGACGCTCTTGGCTACTCTTTTAAAAGAGAAATCAAGTGTATTTCTGATAAAACTGCAGATCTTTCTGTATCCGTGGAGATCACTTTTACACGCTGTTGTTTTTGTACATGGATCCACTTCCTGCTGTCGTCACATCTGCCGCTCCGTCTCTGTCCCCGATTATCTGTTAAATTTGGAGAGTTTTTATGCATTGGGTTTTGTTGTGCTATAGTTTTTTGAGGGTGGAGAACAATCTTTTGATTCGCCACAATAGTCTAATGAATTTTATTGAAAATACCTCAAGTTGTGGCTTTTTCAACAATTTTTAAAGTGAGATTAATAAAGCAATTAATTAGATTAATTTATTACAGGACATAATTAATTATAACTATGGCTGAAGCCATAGTTATAATTAATTATGGCTTCAGCTGCTCTCTTGTAAAGTCTATCATTGGTATGATCTGGCACTTTACAAAGAGATTGATTATTTGATTATTTGATTGATAGTTTGGCCACAAACATCTGCCTTTGAAAGGGCAGCCTGTAAGCACCAGATGTCCAAATTACTCAAATACATTTTAAATGTATTGATAACTAAAAACTGCAGTTGTAACAATGCAATTAAGATTTATATTATTTCTATGACGTCAGTATGAAGTGAATATGAAGTTGTGGTGTCATAAAAATCCTAGTTTTTGCATTCCTTAGTATGCTGAATTGACATGTTTGCATGCTGACAGCATTTAAGCTTATGCTACCATTGTGTTCCAAGGAAAACACAGATAACACATAAATTATGAATGTAATCTTAACATATATATCTGCTCTGCCTGTTTTTACATTCAGAGTGGTGTTAGCACACTGCTTCTTGGCAGGAACTTGTGCAGGACAATAAAAGAGCATATGGCCTCTGACAGGTAACATGAGATACAGCAGGCGACTGCGACTGTTGAATGCCAAAGCAGCTCTCCTCTTCTCTTTCTGTCCTTCCTCTCTTCTCCACCTCTTCATTGCCATTATTCGCTGTCTTGGCAGATGAGGATAAAGCTGCGAAGATGTCAGCGAGTGGCCTTCACAGGGCAGGTGAATCACCACTCCTCTGGGTTCATTTTTTCCATAGTTTCTTGCTCTGAAATAAAAAAAAAAACATTTCAGCATGTTTTAGAACAATCCAAGGCTATTTCAAGGCAAGAGCTGAAGTGGTTTTGAAACAGCAGTCATCAACAATTAGGAATCAGTCATAACGTCAGTTCCCCAGCTTTATATGAAGGAGTTTGGTGTAATCCATTGCTAGAATCAGGAGTTCATATTGATGACCCTTTCATAACCCCATCAGCGCCTCTCAGAGATGTCACTCTGCGGGTAGAGTTAGTGATAAAAGGCCTTTGTCGAGGGGCCATTTTGGCCTTCAAAAGAATGATGATGTAATATCTGACAGAAGCACTGCCTCTCTCTTTCAGTGTCGATGTTTCCCTCAAAAGGCTAACCTCTTAAAGAGCCCCTGTCATCGTTGATCACTAAATAACCAGCAGGCTAATACGTAAGAAATGACAAGGCAGCTTTCAAGATGGCTGTTTGATCACAATGCTCTCATTTACCATCAGAATTACTAACTGTTGCTCTCATTCACTAAAGTAGGTCAGTCACAGCCACAATTTGATGTTGGTGTCCGTGCTGACCCATGTCTGTTGTTTATGAGCTCATTCACAATAGGAAGTGACCTCTGGGCATCACTGAAATACACACAGTGAATCAGACTCAACACAAGCTGAGGCTCTTAGAATATCACAGGGGTTAAAGTAGACTTTGATAATAAAATTGGATGATAAACTCTGAAGCTTGACACATTTTAGGTTAAACAGAGAAACAATATGCACAGCTTTTGACAGTTAATTAATGATTTATGCAGAGATAAATATGACAACAGTAGTTGCAACTTTTATAGATTTCCATGCCTTCATGAATTGGGGGGCGGGGGGGCTTGTTTGTCCATTTATCTGTCTGGCTGTCCATACACCTGCCATAATACAGATGGGACACCTCTGGAGCTGTTGTTATCATGACTTTTACTGAATATTGCACTTCTTAATATTGTGATATATTATGATTTATAAGCTTTCCATACTAAAGGATAAAAGACCAACTTCTGTCCAATTTAATTAGAAATACATCTCAGCATGTTTATGTCACTTGGGGAAGTTTTATGAAAAACAGGAGTAGAACTCACAGACTGATGTCCATGCTTCTCGTGGACATCTCAGCCATTAAACAGCTTTTAGCTTCACTGCTCATTAGAGCTTCAGTACTGCTGTGTCAGTGCAATTTTCAGAGATGGAGGCCCATAACTGGGCTTTGATAACAGAAGCCCTTGTTTTCCCGAAAATGGTGTTGCCTTGCTGGCTGGTTTTGTCAGATTTTCATTGGAAGGATTTCAATGCTGACAGTGTATTTTTGGGTCACTCTCCTTTTTGCCATTTATTAATGGGCCTTTTACTTTTAGTGTCTGCTAAGGATTGTGCAAAGTATGCAGTGTAACCTCTAGTGGGGTTCCAAGCTGGCTGAGCCAAGACCAAACATGACATGAAAACACTGCTGACCTCTGAATAGTGTGGTCTGAAGAGTGTCATCATGAACTGAGAGTTTCCAACACATGACCAAAGCATACCTGAGTGCAGCACCTAATTGTTTAATTAAATGATTGATTGGTGGATTGAGAAAGTGAGTATGGAATAAAATGTTAAACACAGCATGTATCCATTGCTTACCTACTGATGCGTTCTCTGGTTATTAGCAGTATTCTGCAAGGTACTTGAGAATTGTTGTTTTTGGTCTGTGATAGGAAGCTGGAGTGCCTGAAGAGAACTCACACATGCAATGACATTGAACTAGCAACCTTCCTAATGTGAGGCACTTTACCATTAATTTGCAAATATAGTTCAAGAGTTTCATTCACTGGAAAAGAGAGAGTGTGTAGTATGAGAGTGTTGACAGAAATAACTACAGGAGCAAGCAACTTCCTTTTAACATGCCCACTTCCTCCCATTCAGCAATGCCAATTAGGCACAACGGGAAGGATCAATCCACTAAAATAACTCTTACAATTTCCTTGTTTTACTTGAATGTTGCCTGATAAATGTGGATCATCTACACTATGTATGTATAATGTAGCGTAGCAATTGACTTAGTGGTCCAAAAATACCCATTTGGTATCAACAGTTTCAATATCACTACAACTATTAGTTTCCTGTCTGCTGGACTCTACTTCATTCAGGGGTTGAGTTGCAACATTGTTAAGTTTTTATGAGTTGGGTTTGCCCTTATGCTGCACTTTGTCAAGCAGACATACTCCTGTCAAATGTGTGATATTGACACTGATCACAGTTTTGGGCTAAAGGTAGTCAGTTGTCCCTCCCATCCCTATTGTTTTTCTTTGACTGCAAAGTACTCAGCAGCATAGTGAAGCTGTAAGAGGATCTTATAGTGTGAAGCAGTCTAGCTGAATTTTGAGCCATGATAATTAAAATTGTGTATTATGAAATAACTGGTTTCCAGGTTCAACCAATCAATGTCAAACACATAACACTTCAGATATTCAGTGTTGTGCTGTATAAAGAAATTCTTTTGAAAGCTGCTGTTGTCTCCTTTCACAGAAGTTAAGCAGAACATTTTTTTTAATTTCATAAGCCACAATTTTTAGCACTGCTGCCAGTTTTTTTACTACTTTGTTAAAAAACTGCTGACTGTGTTTGGTGAGAGTGTGACATCCTACATTTGAAAGGCATGCAGAATAAAGCAGAAGGACTTGATAAGAAAACTGTTAAGTGGAAAGACTAGTAATATCAATTCCTTCAGGGAGTTTTTATTGATTCTCAACAGACCTCCTTTTTTAGGTCTCTGGTCTGCACCAAAGTTTGTTAAAACGTTCCCAAACCACCTGAGATATCCCACAATACTAACCAGAGCGTCCCAAACCGAGCATACAGTGCACACAAAGAGTCGGATGAATGAGAGGGAATCACAAATTACTAAAATTTGACAGATTTTGTGTCTTATTTTGAGTCATTTTTCCCTAGAAGCAGCCTTCAATAGTCCATTATTGTTTCCATTATTGCTGAGCAGTTGTATTGCATTTATAGCACGTGCCTGTGCTTGTACTTGTGAATGAGTGAGTGTGTTGCTGTGGTACACCTCTTCCAAACGAGCCAGAGCTTTGGAAGTGCTCAGTGCTAGAGCATAACATAGAGAATTCACTTAGCTAAAGCCAACAAAGCACATTGAAACTGAACTTCAGGAGTGAAATTTGCTTTCACTATTCACCTTACAAAAAAACAAAAAGAAACATCACAAATGTATTTGGTTAATGTTGCCCAGTAACCTGACATACCAGATAGACGATTCAATATTTTTCACTAGTCAGTCTGGGGACCAGCCAATAGAAAGTGTTCTGGAATGGGCAAAAACTTTCAGAAACATATTTGGCAAGTTATTGGATGATCATTTCCATCAATCACATTCATCATGGGCCAATTGGATAATGTTGTACGTGGGCGCTCCTACCACGATGTTAAGGATCAAGGGCAAAATGGCATGCACCAAAATTAATCTGATTTATAAAACCATGCAAGCTGATCAAGGGATGGAATTTAACTGTATTATATCATACCCAAAAAGGGTTTTAGATGGAAATGTAACATTATGTATTGTTAATCATATTAAACACATGCCTGTCGACTACAGAAACTCCAGAGTGGTCTGCACTTGGGATGTGACGGTTACCAGTAAAATGGTAAACTGTGGTAAAATTTTCAACTGTTATTATAACCGTTACCTGTTTTAATTACTGGTAAACTTTTGATTTGATCACCACACTGGGCTCTAATTTCGTGGCGCAGCGCAGGGGGCGCAAGCCTGGCGCACCCCGCGCAGTGTTAATTCCGTGCGGCGCACCACCGTGCGCTGCCAATTTGCCAATTTGGTAGACTGTCTGCGCAGAGATGGGTGTGACGGCGCACCAGGGGGAGTTGACGGCGCACCAGGGGGAGACGTCGGCAGATTCATGTTGGCGCAGTGACAATTTCGTGCCAAAAACAGTGCAGAAAGGGCGCTGAAAGCTCGCCAGCTCCAACCTGGTCTATTCTCGGCGCAAAGCGGCGCGCACCCTCCACAGCTGTAATTTGGTGACAGGCGCACATGTGCACACACGTCAACAAAGCCTCAGAGGCAGGTTTCCAGAGTGTCATGCACATTTTAATGCAATAAACAATCACAGCAATCACTATTTCATGTAACCGTCTGAACCAGCATATACAGTTGCATCTATATTAACTGTCCCGTCGCATCTGATGTCGGATTAAAGCCATTTGTCATAATGGAAACTTAACCTGAGGGCATCTGGATGTTTGATGCACATCTTACAAGTCAACAATAAACAGCCTTAATATCTGATACTGAGTATATATCTGGCTTCTCTCATTTCATTAAATTCAAAGAAAAGAGGGAGAAAAAAGAGAGAAAATAAATGTATGTCACTCAGGATTTACCCGTGATTTCCCATAAGTCTCTATTTTAGTCTTTATTTTTAACGTGATCTAAAAAGATGGAGTACATTATTGTAAGGGGGATGGAGCAGAGACACCAGGAGAGTATACAGTATATCACTAAAGGCTCTGCTATTTGGCGATGACAAACCAGGAGTGCAGGTGGATCACAAGCATTATTAATGGATAAGCCAGCTGCGGTGTAACTGTCTCTTAATTATGTACTCCTATAATGACAAAGGAACAGATTACATCTGTCCTGGGAGCTGGCCCACACGGTGACGCGCCTCCGATGCGCGCCCCGATGGCCAGTCCGTTCTCCCAGCTGCTGAATGACAGCAGTTCTGACCGTCTCCAGCAGCGGGGATCATTCAGACCAATCAGTCACTGCGCCTCGGCCGCAGCGCATTTAAAGGCGAGGAGAGGCGCTCATTTGATTGGTGAAGACAACACTCGGCTGTGTAAAACCCACTCACGTCTATTCTCCTCCTACTGTGACATTTGCGCGGAGAGGCAGAGACGTGGGCGTGGACGTGCTCCTCTGCGCCTTGAGTTCGCCTCTCTTGGCACTGCAGGAAACTTGCAAAGTGCGCCGATCACACCCTGTCCGCGCAGCGAAGGCCGGCGCAGGGCAGGTGCGCCTGCGCTTGCGCCTGGTCTACGAAATTAGAGCCCACTGTGTCAATAACTCACGGTGAAGCTGCTCATTACCTGGAAAAGCCAGACCTTTGTTTCTGCTCCTTGGAAAAGCAGCCGCAGTCCCTCACAGATGGAGGGGCGCATGCGCAGTTTGCATTGTTTGCCCTCTGAGAATGAAAGTTATGGTAGCTGTTGCCCACACCAACAGCACCAACAGTTTAGAGGAGATAATCATCTAAAAATGGACAAAGTCTGAAGTCTTCTTGAATTTTGAATTTTACAAGAATGCCAAGGGAAAACTGATAGCAGATGGTCACCCTCTCTAAAACTCAAAGCTGCTGTGAAAGAAAAAGACGATTGAAACTACTGTAACTCAAATAAGTGAGCTGACTGAGCCGGATAGAGTGAGAAGATTCAGTGAGACATACACAAGTGAATTATAGCTGGTTTATCAGTATTTTCTGTCTAAAAAACGTATAAATCTTGTAAATAATAGCATTAGTATCATTCTGAAGTGTGGTCTTGCAGTTCTTCACTGTATTTCATCATTGATCGTCTTTTTCCATCATAGCTCACGTTTTATGGATTTCATCGATCGTTATTTGGAAATATTGAATTTGTTCATTTGCAATTGTTTATGAAGAGAATCCTGTTTAAGTTCAAATCCATTTGTTTCTTTTTTTGTAATTACACACTGTTTAAGCATTTAGATCATAATAATGACAAATACTTGCCAGAATTGTTTTCTTTTATTTCTAATGAAAAAAGGGTGCACAAATTACTCACAAATGATTTAAAGTATGTGTAAAAGCATTTTTCAACATTTTAAGCACATTGCAACAATACCTCAATAAAAATAGCTGTGATAATTTTGGTCCCAGTAAATGTGGTATGAAACTTCAGTACCATTACATCCCTAGTTACCTGCATACACACCAGGATAGCACGGTTACGGCAGGTGCTTTTGTCTAACACTGGGCCCAGTTCAGGATATAGATCTAAGAGCATGCTCTGGACAACTTTTACTGGCATGTTAGTGACAGTCATCATGGGCCAGGAAATCTTCATGGTTCCTAAAGACTGTCCCCATCCTGGTCCACCCTTGTAATACTAATCAATCACTGCTATCCACCGCTCTTTATCATTTGAAGGTGGAGGAATGATGTATGAACATTGCATACAGTAGTAAGTCTGATGCCTCACTAAAGGAACAAATCTATAACACTGCAGACTCAGGTGTTTATGATTACGTGGGTCTGTAAGTCTGATATGTTATGACATTCTCCTGCCAAGTTTATTTTTATAAATTACAACCTTTGCGTGGGAAGTGGCAGGATGGATAATTACAGACAACAAATCAGACCGTTCCACCTGCACTGCCAAGTTAGCTGTCCCTACCTGTGATGGTAATATGAAGAAATGGTTCATGTGTTGCTTATTTGCAGGAGAGGATCTATTTGATGTCAGTTATTTGACATCTGACGTCACTCAGGTAGATGATTCAGTGTTATGTGGTGTGAAAACAGTAAAGTCTCAGAGCATACTGTGTCATGTTGGGATCATTCACCATGAATAAAGTTATTAGAGATAACTCACTGCTTGTGTTTCAAGTGAAACATTTCTGAATGCTGCAGGCGTGCTCTCTCTCTCTCTCTCTCTCTCTCTCTCTCTCTTCTCCTTGCTCAATCCCTCTCTGGACATGTGTGTGTTATTTGTGTGCACGCTCCTCTCACAGTTATTCTTGCATACTTAACAGAACTGTGACCTAGTTTGCCGGACAACTACAGTAAGTGGGTTTCTCTGTTTTAGTAACCTCGTATCCCATCAGCCCTCCACCTTGTCATTTGGGAGGAAACTGAGTGGGCCTCAAGATGAGCCTGCACAGGGACGGTCTGGAAAAATAAAAAGCAGTTGATGTAGGAATATTCAGAGAGCATCCATAGCCTGAGCGAGTGTGTGTGTGTTGACTAGATCCCATGCCAGTGCTCCAGGCTCCGTGGTGCCCTGCTGTGGCCCCAGGGCCACCATTCTGCTCCACTACTCTCCCCTCGCAGCAGAAGGCCTAGCATGTAGCACAGCTCAAACATCAGAGTTAGCACTTTTGTCAGCAGTGCTTCCAATGTAGCAAACCAGAGACAATCATAACCATTTTCTGCCAACTCAGCAGATCTCAGATAGGGCTGGGCAATATGTCTAGAAATTGAAAAATATCAGTTTTCAGATTAGATATCGGATATTTCAATGTTGTTGTTTTTTTATGAATATTTTTTGTTGAGACAATGTTACACATTTCCTCAGACATCTAACCCTAACCCCAAAAGGATTTGATTTACTGAAACATAATTTTTACATTTGTTTTTGACATCAGCCCTTTTTGAACTAAAATTGGACATTTTAGGGATTTGACTTAATCTATGCTGAAATTTTGCACACACCAAAATTGTAACTCTTTTCATTTTGCTGTGTAGCATCTATAGTCTTTTAACTGTTCTTGAAAATGTGAGAAACTCGTTCTACAGGTACAAATTTACCAGTGTGAGACAAATAAAGGTTTATTATATTCTATTCCATTTTACACTTCACCTATTAAAGCAATGACCCATGTGTTAAATCATATTGCTCAGTATTGGCTTTTGTTCAGATATTGTGATTCAACAAAGACTATTTTGACATAAGGGTTCTGCTCCTTATCAATCAATCAATCTATCTATCTTTATTTGTATAGCACCAATTTATATGAATTGATTGATAGAAAGTGTTATCTCAAGACACTTTACAATAGAGCATAAAGCTCTTCATTTTATGGATACACATTTAACCCAGCCCTAGTCTTAGGTAGACCTGTAGCCTTTAGTTGCAGCTAACAGTTGGCCAGCCAATATATGTTTAAGACCACAGATGTTTTGATTCAGTCCACATGGATTATTCATGCTCTTATTCTCATGCACAGAGCTTGGGGGCTGAGCATGATGGTCCCAGCATTTACATATTCTAAGACAGGAAAATTATTACATAAGACATATTTGTACAGGATTTGAGCCTGAAATGGTCAGCAGGGTATTGTGTACACACATTTTATTTCCACTTTATGAATCTACACTGACTTGGAATGTTGAGGGTCTCTGGGAACATATGCACATTAAAATTACATTTTTTTCAGCCAGCTGTGAATACACAAGCTCAGATGTGCTCAACAGATCCTGGGTCTGTGTGTTGTTAGCACTAAGCATGTTTCAGTTGAGGAAGAAGCAATATAGGTAATGCTTTTGTCGTGTTTGGATATATCCCCAAAGACGTGTGTGACACAATAATGTGACAATAATAGACACTTTCACGTGTTTGATCATATATTTTTATTCGATATCATCACTTCCAGAACTCATTGAATATGCAGTTATTGGGTACATGATTTTTTTTGTATATAGGGACAAAAAATAGCTTTATTAAAGAGGAAATATTATGCATTAATCACATCTGAAGGCCTTTGAACAAATTTTGGGTGTTTGGCCTGACTCCCAGGCCACAACATGTGAGAATGGACAACAAAACTGTATTTATGTAACAAGCATTTGTATTTTCATAGACCTACCCCCCACCTGCGTATTCCCTTCTCTCGGGCTTGAGAAATTTCTTTGTAAAGAGCCGCTGTTGTTGTTAACACCATTAGAGAGAGATTGGCATACACCATGTCGAGACCCAAAACCTATCACTGCCAGGTTGTTGGCTGTAAACAGCCACATACTGTATACATTCACATATAGGCTACCAGCCTTAGAGAACCAAAGGGCCCAGTGGATTAATTTTATTTTTGAAGGGAATGGGCCAGCTAAACCTGTAGGCTCTGTGTTTGGCAGTCACTTCATGGCCAACTGCTTCTTCAACTTCAGTCAGTTCAACACAGGACTGAACATTAGACTTTTCCTGGATCTGGGCCCAGTACAAACAATCTGTCACCAAACTTAATGATTAGATTAGATTGGATTAGATTGTACTTTATTAATCCCTTTGGGAAAACTCCTTCAGGGAAATTATGATTCCAGTTGCATTATACAATAAATAAAAGATAATACTTGTAGGCTACTGCTAATGATGGATATATAAGTATTTTAATGCTGTGTAGTATTTCTTTTGCTCATTACTACAAGCTAATGCTAACAGCAGGGGTAAGTGAACCAGAGGTAACTGCACAACATGTTTGTCAATGTTCACGTTACTTATTGAAGTGTGAAGGAAGTCAGAGAAGTAACACTTGGCTGAACAGAATCAGTCCTTTACACACACCCTTAACTCTTTGTTTCTGCTAATGTTAGCCCAGAAGGTAGGCTAAATTGTGGCTGTGTCCCACTGTGGCGACTAGGCTGAGATTAGCATGTTGTACGTTAGCCTGTGATATTTGGGGGAACAGGCTTTGCTGTTATCTGGTAACCAGCATGAATTTGCTGTCCATGTGTGTTCAGGACTGTAAGCGGTGTGTGGCTGGAGTGGCAATGCGCTTCACTTTGCTTGTTAAGCTGCAGGTCTATCGTTAAGTCCCTGTATGCTTCTGTGTTTGCCGTTTCACCACTCAGGCTCATTAGCATAGCCTTTTAAGGCAACCGCCCTCAAAACCAGCTTGATCCATAGGCTTTTTGGCCTAAAGCATGTTACTATAGACCCTTTTTATAAGTACCATTGAAATGTGTTTTTTGCATGATATGAGACCTGAAAGTTAACTGTTCCCTTTAGTCTCTGCTGTTTGTCATGTTTGCATTGAACAGGCTTTCAAATCTTTTCACAGAAGAATATAAAAACAAGCGAGATGGCAGCTTTTCAATTGGAGTCTCATGTGTTGGCTGAGAGCTCATAGCAAGCCTCACAATCATTTTAATATTTTTAGAAGTGTGAATGTGTCTGAGTGAGCATGTGCATGTTTCTATTAAGTCATCATCAGGTAAAGGGATGCCTGCAAAGTGGCAGATGGTTGGCGCGCACAAGGCAAAGACCCCCCCCCCTTCATGAACACATCGCCTACATGGCTGCTGACTCTCCCACATGTTTACTTTCCTCCGAGGGCTCATTCTGCACACTATCTGCTGAGACGAATTTCTCTGCTCACCCCCAGAATCTCACAGCTTTACATCAGCTGCTGTATAGCCAAGAAAACCTCACATTCCCCCATGCATCACAGCAAGTGCAGTGCTGTTTTGTCCCTGTGTCTTCACAGGCTGATTATGTACAACACAGCTCTCCTAAGAGGAAATACCACTGTCTGAAAACAAACAAGCAGCAAAGAACAAGGCGGTCTGCAGGCTTTGAAGACAGGCTCCAATCTGTTTGAAGTCTGGGTCATAATGGCCACATCAGCTGTGGTCAGTGAGAAAGCCAGATGTCAGGGCTCTAACATTCATACCCTCATCATTAACAGCAAACATACTAAACAAACTGTGTCTTTTATTCACCCTTCTGGAGTCTACAATCTCTCAGACATTACAAACCTCAACTTAAAACTTGACACTAAACAGGAACAGTAGATATGGCTGTGAAGCATAATTGGTTTGTTTAAAGGCCATTAAAATTAAACGAGTTTGACCTTTTCATAGATGCCATCTCGTTTAAATAAATCAAATTAGGATGAGAGGTAGGCATAAGAAAGAACAGTACATTAAAGTATACCCTTAATGCTCATGGCCAAATCAGGTAGCTATTAGGGATGTGCCACCTATTAGAAAACAGTTGTCAGCCTTACATGAAGCTGCCAGAGATTTGCTTGTCAGCTCAGCAAAGTCTTAATATTTTGAGTGATTAAGGCTCACCTACCTATCAAGTTTTGAGCCAAGGAAGTTCAGTAATTATGCTCACAGATAACAAAACAGGCTGTCCTTTGTATTTTATGCAGAAAATAGAGAACAGGGGCAATAGGACCATGTTTTTTTTCTTTTCTTACACTCTGGGGTACTTCACTGAAATAAACATCTAAATCTGACCATTAAGATATTTCAGATTGTGTTCTCTATGTGTTCTCTGATTCACTTGATCCATGTTAGACCCAAAACACACCCATGAATAGTCAAGGTGCAAAATATGTCTGCTTTATGCCCTGTGCCTGGATTTGCACATAGAATTTGAATCAACAGGATAGCAAAAAAGAGGTTGACATGTCCCAAACCACATGTGCCACATGCCTATAGACAACACCCATCATTATAGGACCCGATTACATTGAGAACAACAAAAATTGAAGGTTGAAATTTTGCAATAATGTTTCTCAGATGTAAAACTAAATGACTGGCATATTGTTGTAAGCAGAGTAACTTGTAAGTGGAAAACTTTTTGAGAAGGAAAATATTGATATTAATATTAAATCTCTATGGATGTATCAAGTTGCATATCAACAGGAGCAATGTGTAACTACTGGTTTTAACCTTTAAAATGGGACAAAGCCTGGCCATGCAAGCACTGCTAACTGCTAATTAGGGGTGTGCGATATGACGATATCAAATTGTTAAGGATTATAATGTGGGGATGATCTCATAAAGCAGAAAGATCGTCAGATCGTCTGTGTGGGCGCAGAGACTTTGATGCGCACTCGACTAGCCAATTGTAGCACATTACACGCAGTGCATGGTGGGATCTCCTGTTTGGTTGTGTAGCGTGAAGCCATGGCGGAAAGAAAAAAGCAGATAAAAGCTTGAAGATGTCTGAACAAAAATCTGTTCGAAAGCAGCTGTATTATTCACTCAGATTATAGACATTGCAGTCAGATAACATTTGTTTTAAATCTTTGCACTTTAAGAGATATGTTGATATTGTTATTCATTACCTTTTATGTGTACATTCATTGCACATTTTTTATAAAAATTGCATTATTTAAATTAAAACCTGTTCAGAAGTTTCTTTGGCTTTGTCTTTTTTTTTTTTCTTTTAGGGTTTTACATGTTTTATATGTTAAACATGGGGGAAAATGGTCAAACATGCAAATTAGTCTAGAAAAATCAACATAAGAAAGAATCGTGATAAAATCGTGATTGTGATTTTATTTTTAAAAAATCATGATATGATATTTTTGCCATATCACCCACCCCTACTGCTACTTATAGTTATTTCCCTTTTTTCATGCAAAACAAATGATTCTTCATTTTTATTGTGAGTATTGTCTTAGCTTAAGAAAAAGCAGTGTAATGCAGCAGTCTCCAACCCCTGGGCTACAGACCAGTTATGGCCTGTAGATTATTTGATACAGGGCTACAAATAATTTCTTAATTGTCAAGGTAGCAATCCTGGACAACCAAATAAACCAAGCCATGCCTGTTGTTGCACAGTCCATTCTGATTATTATATGAATTTCACCTCCAGCATGGCAAATAGCCAATCACAGGGCAAGGCTTTAGACACAAAGCATGATTTGTCCTGGCCGGACCAGTGACGCCCTCTTGGGAGTCATGCTCCATTACTTAATAAACTGTCTTATATGAAGGATTGTAATATTATGGGTTTATGTATAACTTTAAGCCTTGAAAAGATGTAAACCATTCAGATATATAAAAATCAAACTCACAGTTTAGTTTTTATGAATGGAAAGATAGTAATAATGGAAGTTTGGGGGACTGAAAGCTCTGATCAGGCTTCAGGATGCCAATTGAGTAACTTCAGATTTAAGCAGTTCAACCGCTCTGGCCATGAGGGTCATTGCTTAAGGATCAATCCCCCTGTCCCTTTTCTAAAATTTACAATATATACTTCCACAACAGTCCCTCTCAGAGCCAATAGATCTTTGCAGAACTCAGTGGAAACAAGCTAGCATCTCCACGTCCCTATTACTATTAAAGCTCCTGGCCTTCCAGAGCTAGGGTGCACCATGAAGGGTCTTTCAACTGCAATAATCTCCCAAGGGAAATCTGGATGAGCCAATGTGAGTTCAGGTAGTGTGTTCCAAGCACCAGGCTGCACTGCACACCTCCAGAGTCCACAGCCGGTGTGAAACACATGCATCACTCTCAGCCCCCAGGTCTTTTTAAAACACAGCAAATTTTAGAGGCTGCTAGGGTGTCACAGCAAAACCCAGCCAAACTTTTGTGCCCTGCTTGGGTTATTTTTATCCCCCTTTGTCATGTAATCAGCAATCTGCGATCACACTTATCCTCTCAAATCATGCCAGAAATCTCCCACCCCGCTGTCATTCTGTCTCTCCAAGGCGAGCATGCTCTAGCACACTTCCTGTGTTTCTGCTCCTACTTCAGTGAGCAAAGCAGTTTTCCAAGAGGCTGACTGTGATTAGATCCATTGGTACATGCTTTGACCCAGTTCCCATGGCTTCATGCTCCCATCTTGGCACAGAGTCCAGAGATTCTAATAATTGACAATGTTAGCTCTCCATTGCTGGCAACAATGTATAGACCATGCATACATGTTCCAAATCAACAGATGCTCTCAAGTCCGTTCTTTTAAGCCACTTTTGTGTGACTTTCCTCAGTGAGACGGCGATGGGTACCACAGAGTCACATCTTGCTCTGTATTTGACCGCCTTGGTGACGTGACATCATGCATAAAAGAAGCTTTTGGGCTGTGCTGCCGGTGTATTTCTGCCTGCCTGATAAATAATAGAGCACAAAGCAAGGTCTTTTCCATTCTCCCGGTCAACAGCAGGACAAATTTAGATGTAGTTTTTCAATAAATGATACAAAGAAAGCTATTATTCCCGACTGGCGTTGGCATGATTTGGGCACAATAGCAGGAAGAGGTTGTGCAGACAGGAAGGGGAAGTGCAGGGAGAGTATGAGCTCCAGTGGGGGTCTGCAGGTTTGCTTGTTAACTCAGTTAAAGGGGGAGACTGTCTGTCTATGAAGTCCCAGCAAGGCAGAGCATAGCTATGTGCTATAATCACAAATTTATATCCTTACTTCAGTGACACATGGCATGTTTAAAAGTGTTTAAACAGCATCAAGAAAGAGTTGAGAGAAGCATTCTGGCACAAAGTAGTGAATATGAAGCAGTGTCACTACATGCATGGAGACTACCCTGGAGAAAGAAGGCTGCAGTGTTTTAGCTACATATCCAACAGCAGCATTAGATGGCTCTTTGGATGCATGGAAGACCAATTGGTTAACGTTGTAGATTACGTGCTCTTCAAAACATTGATGATATGCAGCAGAAAAAACAAATTTAAAAGTCCAGATGCACATCTGAGTTTGTGTTACTCTACATGCAATCTGATAAACTTATCCCGCATTAGTGGCTGTTTTGAATCCATCCTGTCGAGTCTCCCCTTTCCACGCATCCATGTGTCACAGGATGATGTCATCAGTCCTTCACATTTGCCTCAATGAAATGCCAGGGCTATTCACTGCTGCATTTAGACTTCAGCTTACTTGGACGTTACATGAATAAAATACTCGGGGGTGAGGGGAAATAACCCAGTTAAAATCAGAGTAAAAAACTCAGCAGTTTGTTTTCACTAATACGGTACACCAAGTAAAGTTCTATTAGTTTCAGGGTGTTTTGCAAGTGTGAATGGGGCTAAGTAGAAAACACTTAAGTACAAATATAGGGCTATTTTGACAACATGGGCACTGGCTGTAAAAATTACAACTGTAAAACAGGAAAAAATAAATAGGAAAGGCATCTGTGCAATACCTCAAAATGCTTTGCACCAAGCAGACTACAGAGCCCATTATGTTCACAAGCAAGGGATAAACATGTTGTTCCATGACCTTTGATCCCTGACCTCCAAAGTATAATCACTTCATACAAGTTTGGGCAGAAGACATATTCACAGCAATGGCGTGGACAGCAACATGGATGAACACATTAGCTGGCAACTCAGAAACATAATGTCTATCATCCTGACTATTACCCGCACAGAGCTTAAAAGTCGTGTATTGTATATGAGTGTGCTTAGCGTCGGATACCTGGAAAAATACTTCAAATTAATACAGAAAAGTTTTGCTTGCTTCTATAAGGAATAACCTGCCTAATTTCTCATTCCACAAAAGGCTGTGGTAATCTTCAAAAGGGAATCCTCCTCACTGAAAAATCCTCATTCTTAAATTTTAAACTGTCTGAAGTGAGCTGACACTGTGTATTCATGATATACTGTGGTTCGTTCTTTTCCTGAGTGTATGGCTCATTCAGTTCTCCGGGTGAATAGTTTCATATGCTTCAGCAGTGCTGTAGTTCTGCCCTCCCCTGCCGTCTCTGGCCTCATCCCCAGTCTACTGGATTCACAGAGGGGTGTGATGCTCCTCGGCGTGAACTGGCACATTTGAATTTGTTAGCCTTTGCTCGCTGCGGCTGTCGTGCTCCTCTTGTTCAAGCTGATGTTGTAACGCTCCACTGAGTTTTCAGCATGGGTAGTTTGTCTGATCATTAACTCATTATATGCTGTTCTTATGCATTGTCATGACTCAGAGAGGCTGCCACAGGAGCAAATGCACACCCACGTATGCTCCAAAGGGACAGGTGCATGGAAACAGCCTATCCATGTGCAGCACTGCCACAGTAACGTAGAATAAAAAGCTGAATGAGACCGTATCCAATGCAAAGCAGCTGGAATTTTACTGTTGATAATCCTTTGCAAATTCAGACCAAGCTGACGTACACCAGGATAAATGTGACAGACTAAAACTATGATGATAGCATACCTTTACAGCCTGTCAACAGGTGCTTATATGGTATCCTTTTTCACATTCCCCCTGACTGTAGATATAGTATGAGTCCCATGACAGCTCAACAATGTCAAACAACATTGATATGTCTGTTTTAAAGTTCTGATTTTTACACAGAAGGAGGAACATATGTTTTGATCTAGTGCCAGAGTCTGGAACTATTCTATAGAATTCACCATCACCTCATGTGAAAAGGAAAAACACATCATTTAAAATAATGCATAAAGCAACATCAGTAATGAGGCTATTGCATTATTAAAGCTCTGCTAGGACAAGTAGTTTGTGACTTGTTTCGTAACAGACCAAAGCTATTAAGAGTAATGTATCACTGCTAACTAGTTAACTATTCATATGGGTTACTTTATAAAGTCAAAACTCAGCAGATCTAATGATCAAAATTCATAAACAGCTTCTTAACTAACAACGAATGAGTATTAAAGGGGATGTTTTAAATGGAAAACTCAATAAATGGAAATAAAGGGATAGTTCAGGTTGGGTGGTCCAAGGCATCAACCTGAACACAAGCTACCGTGACATGGATCAACTCTGTGTCACTACAGAAGTGGCAAACATGGAAGCTAGAGCTAATAATTGTTTTAGTAATTTAACAACCTTGGGTGAAAAGGCCAAAGAAACAGTGTGGGGTGATTACACAATGTATCAAAAACACTTACAATGACTTAATTTTCCACAACCAAGCTGCTGTGATTTGTCGCTACATTGTGGCACAGCCTACGTGTCCTTCTGCCAGCGGCATACTAATCAAACTTTGTGAACATAAACTATTTAATGAGACCATGGCTTCTGTCTTTACAAGTATACAATCAGTATCAGTTGATTAAATTTTAAGATAAACGGCCACTGTTCATCCAAAATGAATTCACTGCAAATCAGAATGGTAGCCCTCTTTCCTCTTACAAAGAAAACTTGTTACTGTTGCTTGAAGAAGGGAATGTAGCCTGTCTGGTATACTGGAGTACAGTGCAGACAAGTGGAAAAGTAAGTTGCAGTGAATATCTTGAATACAGCCTCTAATCACTCTGCACTGATGTGTGACTTGTTTTCACCCCAAGTTCTTTGAATTTCATGGAGTCTGCAGCACTGTATAGCCACAGCTTTTTCAGGACAGATGCAGAGCTGATCTCTGTCACTGTAACCCAGTGTTCAGGCCTACCCACCCTCGTGTCCAAGACCTCAAACTATCAGTTTTATAACTTACTAGTTGCTTATCATGCTCATATAGAATAAGGAACAGAGGCTCCTTTCACATTTAACATTTTTGATGTGGTTCAAGCCAACTTGTGTTTGCTCTCCAAGTTTGTGCAGGTCATTTGCCTTGATGTGAAAGAGGCTGTCAATTAACAGCCAAATGTCCGACCTATTCTTAGTATTTGATCTGATACAGGGACAGTATCTTTTAGACCTCGTGTTTGCTGTCTCACTGCTGTTTCAAGCTTTGATTTTCACTCTGCTGGGATAATCATCATAGATGCATGATACCATTTGAACAATGTCGATATTGACAGATATTCACCTAAAAACTTTTATAGGGGTATCTGGACAGTTGAAACATTTTCATCACATGTATAGCCAAAATGTTTCCTCAGATCTTGGTCATATAGTGTATATATTCCTTATATTTGCTGCAATATTGGCAGAATGTACAAATGTACTGTAATTTGGGTGCCTAGACATTCCAATTTGGCTGGAACCATTCAGTTTTAAAGCCTTGTGTCCCCTGTCCCCATAAATATTCAAAATATGTCCTGATCTAGGGCAATCACAGTCCCCTTTATAATAAAATTGATATGTGATATCAAAACAGTTAACCATGCAAAACTGATTTATCAAATATAAATATACTAGATTATGTAATAAAGTGCAATTTATGTAGATTAAATAGTACTGAAAAATAACATGAACATACCAAAATAACAGGTATGATTAATTATGCAACAGATAACATCGTATATAATATTACAATAATGATGACACATCATGTAAAGATAAAAAACAACGTATTTGGATAAAAGGTTTAGAGAGAGTGCAGATGACTGCCTGGGTGCCTTTGAAACTAATAACAATAATAAGGAAACAAAAAATCTTTACCGGAATGTTGAATGAAAGAATAAAAATATTTATATCATTTGTTGTGTTTTGTTTTGTTATGGCATCATTTTTATGTTTGTTTTTTTTTATTCTGATGGTTTCATTGAATATCTGCTGCTCTGTGTGGTGTTTTTTGAAGGTGCACAGATGAAGTCCAATTGTATATTGAGGTTCATTGTAAAATTTGACTCTATTTTAAGGTCTGAAATCTGGTTTCTCTAACCATAATGGCTTACCTCGTTATCACTGAATGACTGAATGGTGTATTTTCCTGATTACGAACCATTATTTTGTACTTTACTTGGTTAAAAGGTTTTAAAACCATGCACAAACATGGAAGGGGAGCAATAGTGCTGCTTTATTAATTTCAGTTAAGAGAAGGATTTGTGCTTTTAAAAATGTATGTTTATTAATATCAGTATCAGCAATAATGAACTTGGTACATACTGGAACATCCATTATCTGCAAAATTTAAATATCCTGGTTCCCTTATTATCAGTCATTGTCACCTGCTGTGCTTCTTTTTTACATCTTAATTACATGCCTTTGTATGAAGCTCAACTCTTTTTTGACCAATTAAAATCCTTCCTCGACCTTTAACTGAGGTCTTTACTTTAAAAATAGAGCACTCTAATGATCCTGTCATCTCCTCTGAAGTTCCCTAACAGTTTCTCCCTTTTCTCTATACAGGGCAGAAAAAACAGAAGTGCTAAGTGAGGACCTCCTCCAGGTAAGCTGTGGTATAAAATCATATCTATATGTAAGTAGGTGTGTTTGGGAGAATTTAAGCAGAAGTAATGATCAGAACATCTGTGGATCTGATGCTTGATTAGATGAAGGTCACTTGACAGTTAGCTCTGTCATTAATCTGTACTGTGTTGTTGGTGTGAAGAATGTCATTTAGGCAAAATTACAGTTATTTCTTTGTTGTTTCATTAGTGTCTGTTCCTGTGTTGTTTGATTGAAAGAGATTATTAGGCAGATTCATTTAACATTGATTATTGAATACCTAATACAGCTCCAGCCATGTTGAGTCCATAGCCGGAGAAAACATCTATAACCGAAAGCATTTCATTCAAACTCCTATTTCAGTGAAGTTGGGATGTTGTGTAAATAAAACAATTAAAGTTCGCAAATTCTTTTCAAACTATATGTAATTGAATACACTACAAAGACAAGATATGCAATTTTAACACTGATAAACTTCATTGTTCATTTTCCACTATTTATTTATGCCAATTTGATGCACATAGTGCGTTCACAAGCTACCCGCTTCTCTAAGCCAAAGCTCACCCAAGATGGATGACAAAAAGTGGAAAAGTGTGCTGCATTCTGATGAGTCCACATTTTAGATTGCATTTGGAAGTCATGGACCCCATTAACCTGTAACGCCAGATGGATGGTTCATAATATTTCATTGATCCATCCGGGAAAGAGCCCATAGAAAGTGTTTGGGGAGGGCAGAACCTTTTAGAGGCATATCTGACCCGTGATTGGACAATCGACAAACATTTGTTATGGACCATTTAGATAATGTAGTGGCCGGGTGCTACAGCATTACAGAACTTGAGAGCTAGTTTGTAAAATAAACTCAGATCAAGACATGTTGGAAGTGGAGGGAAAGTATCCTTACTACAGAGAAGTTTGTAGTGTTATTATTTGATTTTCAGTTAATAAAGAAATGCGATAAAAGTCTGATAAAACTGCTACTATAGCGGTTAGCATCTATGCTAATCTTTATAAGTGCAGTTACTTCAAGCTGTCGTCTTGCTTGTCTCATATCTTCCTGCTCTAAAGGGTGCTGATTGGCACAGTCATTGTAGATTTAAGATTGGGAAGATGGACCTACATGATTACAGACATGGAATCAGGCTGATCCATCTGTGCTGCTATATAAGGACCCTGTGTCCTCTGGCCTAAAAAGAAAAAGTACTTTCCACAATGGTATTAGCACAATGTTCAAAAGCAAACATCTGTGATGGTATGGGGGTGTGTTAGTGCTTATGGCATGGGTAACTTGCACGTTTGTGATGGCACCATTAATGCTGAAAGTTATGTGCGGGTTTGAGAGCAACATTTGCTGCCATCTTAGCAATGTCTTCTCCAGGGACATCCAGGCTTGTAGTAAACAGAGAATAGAATATCTACAGTCCAGATCTGTCTTTCACTGAAAATGTGTGGCACATTATGAAGCACAACATAAGGCACAACAGAAACCCTGGACTGTTGAGCAGCCGAAGTCGAACATCAAGCAAGAATGGAAAATAATTACAACTTCAAAGCTTCAACAGTTAGTGTCCTCAGTTCACCAACACTTGTATAAAGTGTATTAGTTTGAACTTCAAAAGTCTTGTCTTGGAGCGTTCTCAATTGAACGTAAGTCAGATTTATTTGAACATGATTGTATTCTGTTTTTAATTACCTGTACACAGCATCCCAGCCTCATATAATGAAGCAGTGCAGGGAGCGACAGATGTCAGAGGGCGTGTTGTGACTCTGAAAATATGTGGATGTCAGTGTGTGTATACCAGAAGGCATCCCCTGCGTTTGCAAATATGCTTGTGTGTCTGTGTGATCCTGCAGGTGGAGAAGCGTCTGGATCTGGTCAAGCAGGTGACACACAGCACTCACAAGAAGCTGACTGCCTGCCTGCAGGGTCAGCAGGGCACTGATATGGAGAAAAGATCCGTCAAGTCACCTTCTGTAAGTACCTGTGTCCATCATTCTCTGAGACATGAATAACTGATATGATGAGTGATGATATGCAGCTCCATAAATAATGTGGTCTGAGTCTAATGACTGTACTTTTATCTATTGATCAGAAAAAACTTCCGCTCACGATGCTGGCACAGTGTATGGTGGAGGGGGCTGCAGTGCTGGGGGACGACTCTCTCCTGGGGTAAGTCTCACACTAACACATCTTTAATTATTGATTTGCCTATTGACTTTTTTCCTCTCTGTCCTTTTCCCTTTGTCTACATTTGAATTAAGTCTGATAGCTTTGACACAGTAGGGTCCCCATCCCACCTGACATGTCTTTTATAAGTTAAAATGAACTCTGGTACACTTTGTTGAATAAGGTGATTGAAAGGCGGTTATGTGATTGTTGAATGAACGTACCCTTGCGGTGTAAATGGACTCGAGCTTATATAGCGCTTTCTAGTCTTTGACTACTCAAAGCTGCTTTACACCGCAGGTCACACCCGCCCATTCACACCCATTCACTCTCACATTCACTTACTGATGGTTCAGAGTTTCTATGTTAGTTATCCATCAGTATCTCTAACACATTCACACCCTTTCATGCCCATTTTACACATTTACTGATGCAGCGGTGTGTAAATGGGCATGAAAGGGTGTGATGAATCAGCCTAATTAAATATCTGTCATCAGACAGATCCATCTTGTAAGCTCCTATCTAGAATGACTGTGCTTGACCCATAGCAGCACAGCCCAATCAGAGTTCTTTAGAACAGGAAGAAGTGGAAGAGACAAGCAAGACGACGGCAGGAAGTGACAGCACTTACAGAGATTAGCATAGATGCTAACAGCTTCAGTAGTAGTTTTATCAGCTTTTGACAGCATTTCTTCATTAAATGAAAAACAAATAACTACACTACAAACTTCTTTGTAGTAAGGATATTTTCACTCAACATCTGACATGTTTTGACCTGAGTTTGTTTTACAAAGTGGCTCAAGTTATGTAACACAGTAGCGCCCACCTACTGTGTTATCTGATTGGCCTGTAATGAAGGTAATTGGAACAGGATTTTTTTCAAGGATGTGTTAACATTGTGAGACACGGCAGTCTTTCACATTTTTGACAATAACTACAGATCTACAATTTTGGAAATGCCTTGCAATTGCTACTTGGAATTGTCTTGCATGTGACTTGCTCATGATCTCAATATCAATCAAAATCATCTTTGCTATTATATTTTCATAGTCAAGCAGCCCTAGAGCGTGTAAATGTCCTATCATACTCCATTTTTTTTTTGGTGTAAGGCACAGGTGTCCGATCTGATTACCATGTGCTGCTGTTTGTGCTCTGGGGCGAGTTTGTCTGAAAACAAGGAGTGGTCAGGCACAATGCTGGCAAGTTCCTAACTTTTGGACACAGAAATAGACTGTGCTTCAAAAACCCACATAGGTACCTGGTCTGAAGTCTGTTGCATGGAGAGTTTCTGTTGCGGAGAGCAAAAAGACAGCCTGGCTTTTTGCCAGTTCCTCTGCGCACTATTCCCATGCACGAGTAATACTCCCAGAAACAGAAAAAACTCACACAGGATTGAAGATAAACATGAAACACAAAGCAATACTTGTATACACTCTAATGACTGCCACTGTTGATTATGCTCATAGATAATAAACAGGATTTCCAGTGTGTTTAGGTGCTCCATAGGGAACAGAGCTCTGGATTTCTGCAAGAAAAAAAATCTAACCCTTATTTGATGTACAGTCAACAATATGGACATAAAGAAGTTTGGAGATTTTAATGATCAATAAAATTTTGCTATTACGCTCACACAGAAAACTCCTGTTCTTTTTCATGATTTCTTACTGCTCTGAAGGCTTCAGTGAAATAATCACTTCAATCTTAACATTAATGAATATCATACAGTCTTATCTGTGTGTAGTCTGAGTTTGAGGCACAATAAAGGAGAGGAATTAATAATCCATCAGAAGTTCAGGCCTAACAACCAAATCCACTGTCTATGTAGTGAAACACCAGTGGCCCATCTCACCCTGATTTAAAAGGAATAGGAGCTGCGACTCTGGTAGGTTTTATGGTACACGCAAAACACAACCATGTAAGGCACACAATCCACCCTCTTTGCTAATACCCCCCAAACCACTCATATCACAAGCTTTAGACATCACACTTCACATCATCAAAATAGGACCTTAATATTTTTTATAAATCATTTTGGCAGCCCTTTATCCCTGATTGTGATTTGTATTTTCACAGGAAGATGCTGAAGCTGTGTGGGGATACGGAAGAGAAATTGGCCCAGGAGCTTATACAGTTTGAGTTCCAGATAGAGAGAGACGTGGTGGAGCCGCTCTACGTACTCGCTGAGGTGAGTAGGCGCTGTTGCACCAATTAAGACACAACACCTCTGTGAAATGAATAATAACTTTGTTTTACTTCTGTTCCCATAAAATTACAGGCAGAACATGCTCCTCATTTGCATTACAAAGCAGCTTCTTTGGTCTGTAAGACAACTTAATCATTACTTTCTTTTTTTTCGCAGGTGGACATTCCCAACATCCAGAAACAACGAAAGCACTTAGCAAAACTTGTCTTGGACATGGACTCTGCTCGGACGAGGTACACTTTTAAAAAGCTTCTCTTTAAAATAAAAACTTAGTGCGTGTTAAAAAGATGTAATGTTTTTTTTTTCTCTTCTCACACCTAAAGATTTCAACAATCCTCCAAATCTTCGAGTCACCCGAGCACGCTGCAGCCAGGTGCCAAAGCGGAGTCCCTCAGAGAGGAGATGGAGGAAGCAGCCAATCGGATGGAGATTTGTCGGGTGAGTTGCCAGTCAGTGCCCCTTGAATGTTTTTTTCCCTTCCAGCTCCTTTGCCTTCAGTTTGATTTATTCCCCTACTGGATGTGTTAGACATAAATGGACCACAGTGTGAGGATCATTGCAGTTCCTCCAGAGATTAGCTGGCCCTGTTGTGAGCATTGGCTGATTTTTCAGCAGCTATACAACAAGAAACTCTGAAGTGTCATTGTTTCCAGGGATAGTTGGTACTACATACAAAACATGCTCTGATTAAACATTTGTTGGCCGAACTAGCAGACTTTTTATTCTTAAAGTGAAATTATAATTTTTCTTGTATTTTCTGTTTCAGGACCAGCTTTCGGCAGATATGTACAGTTTTGTGGCCAAAGAAATAGACTATGCAAACTACTTCCAAACAGTAAGTTTCTCCAGCTGTCAAATTTTAGGTGTAAAATAAAGTGTTGACTGTATTTTCAACCTCTACTGAAGCAAATTGTATCTTTTGCAGATGAATGGTTAATGACGAATATCATTCTTCACCTAATGCCATGTTTATGTAAACACAGACACAGTATTGTTTGTTACAACATTTCCTCCCATGTCCTTCAATAGCTGATCGAAACACAGGCGGAGTACCACAGGAAGTCATTAGAGATTCTTCACAGCATCCTGCCCCAGATTAAAGCTCACCAAGGTGAGTCACCCACCATTGTGGATGTGTGAGTATGTGTGTGAATAGAGCTAGGGAGAGATACGCTCCAATTCTGCACCTGAAGCAATATCAAGAGAACAAGTAATGGAGTTAATAGCCCAGAAATTTCACATAACAATCTTATTAGGTTGTAATTATCCACTATTCTTATTTAATCTGTGGCTACTTAACAAGTGTTACACCAAACAGAGCCCTGAAGCACTATGCTTATTATGGAGAGAGGCAGAAAAATTAAGAAGGTAAACTAGAATAAAGATGTTTACTTCAACTTTAAAAACTATGGATTTAATTATCTATGTTGTAAATAAAGGCTTTTTGTAGTCATCGATGTAGAGATGTCTGGGAGAACATCTGTGTAGGTTTTTTTTTTGTCCATGTGTGATTCAAGCTGCTGTTTTGTGTTGCAGAGGCGTGGGTGGAGAAACCATCGTTTGGCAAGTCGCTTGAGGAGCACCTGAATATTAGCGGAAGAGAGATAGCCTTCCCCATCGAAGCCTGTGTCACCATGCTGCTGGAGTGTGGCATGCAGGAGGAGGTACAGAGCCTGCGCACACAAACACAAAATGTATTACGTATTAGCCTGGTAGTTTGCCCTGTGCATACATCACTAACCTCTTCTTTCTGTCCCATGACCCCCCACTCACTTAAAAACTATTAGAAAATATTTAATGGATTACCAATTAATTACATGAATTAGAGATAAATATACAGTCATGCTGTGCACTCATGCAAATGGATCGGACGTCTTTGACATTAAGTGCCACCTCAACACTTCAGAGTTCTTAAATATGGAAATATTCAATCTGAGTTGTTACTAACATGCCACATATTGAAAGATGTTGATGTTAAAAAAGTAATTTATCTCTTTTAAAAACTCTTACTGTATAGTTGAATTAGTTTTTTTAAAGATAAGAATGAAATCAAAGAAATAAATATGTAATCAGTGTGCCATAAATCATGCAACTTTATGATTACTAAGGTGACTGTGATCCTATTTTTGCATTTTTTAACAACCTTCATTAAAAAAACAGACTACAACACTCTGTTAGTTATATAATCAGGGGTTTGATGAGTAGAAGAGCTGATTCATTCATTTATTTAAAAAAAAAAAAGTTCTTTAAAATAAGAAAACAAGGTCAAATATTTTGATCAGCAACCCAAATAAAAGTATGTATGAAACTCAACCTCTGCTTTTATTTTTAATTTTGCTTAATTGAAAGGTTTTATTTTCTTTTTTTTTTTGCCAATAGTTCAAAGTTAAATGACATGTTTAAAAACTCTTTACTTATTTTGTTAACTGTGAAGGAGATTTGAATCCTTTTCAACCAAAAGTATAACTTTCAGGAATAATGTTCTGTATTTTAGAGTGTGTGAGTTGATGTGGCCCACCCTCAAGTAGTAAAAGTGGCCCCTTGTCAACTTGAGCTTCAGACCCTTGACTTAAGTTAATAAAAATATGCCTAATATTTCAACTTCAATGCTGACAGAGCCGTGTACCCCATAAGATCCCTGGCACTCATCCTATAGGGGTCTGGACAACAGTTTGGGGTTTAAAAAAAACAGCAAAAGGTGATCTGGTAAACCATTTAGGGTTTATTGGGCTTGTATTCGTTTTGCTGCATCAGGAGGGATCTCTTCTGTGTCCCATATGTGAATGTTTGTGCATGTGTGCACAAAACTGTGTGATTAGGTGTGCCAGCTTCAGGTGATATGCCGTGCAGGAGGGAATCCCCACCTTCACACCTCCCAGACAGCTACATCAGTGATGGCCTGAGAAGCATGTGCTTGGTGTTAAATCTGTTTGTCATGTATTAAGACACCGCTATTGGTGATTAGTCACCCAAGGTGCTTCTGTTAATTTTCAATTGCTGTTAACATGTGAACTGTTTTTAAGCTACACAGGTTCTCTGGTCTAAAATTAAAGTATGACTCAAGTGGCTGCTTTGGATTAGGTGGATTTGGAGCATTGCTGTGTCTTGGCCACCCCAAGAGGGAGCATAATGTGATTATGGTGCTTCGTTGGTAGAATTCCCCCTGCCATGTTTAAAGTCCCTGGTTTTGAAGTTTTACTCTGTCTAGTAGTGGCAAAAGCACAGCCTAAAAAGGCCTAAAAAGCCCCAAATCCACCTAATCCCAAGCAGTCACTCGAGTCAAACTTAATGTTCAAACGGTTCAAACCGTAGAACCAGTTTCTCGTAGTTGCAAAGAAAACATTGACAGCAACAGAAAAATGAACAGAAGTACATTGTGGTGACTATTTAGTCATATCTACCAGATCATTAATACACAACAGAGGGATTTAATACCAAGCAGATGCCTCTTAGTCAAACACTGCTCAGCTGGATGTGGATTCAAGATGTGGATTCCCACTTGATACCTCTCCCAGTGCAGCCAAGCAAATACAAGTAATACAATAATACAATGCAATAATATGGAAAACAAAATACATTGAGGTTCATAATGAGGGTATTGGTCAGCCAGACGTGATTTCTGCTCATAAGCTGTTTCTAGAAATTGTTGAAGCAAGGTTCAATACACAAACTACAATGCAGTCAATTTATAACTGGTTACATTACTCAGCTGTAGATGAAGGGAAAACAAAATGTAAACAGGGTTCCTGTGCTTAGAAAGCAGAGCTGCTGCTCTGTAACCCTGGCTTTATCTTACCTTATTTGAAAAAAAAAAAAAAAAAAAACACTTTTATTGGCTCTTATCTCCCTGACCTATGAATCAAGATTTCATTAAACTGAGAAAGGAGGGCAAGGAAAAATCTATAAAACAGGAAATAAGGTTGCTTGTGGGATCTTATTTTAAGTGTTATTAATAATGGGACCACTGAGATTAAAGTTATTAATCTTTATTATCATTTGATTAATCTGTCGTAAATTGGTGTTGTTAAATTCTTATGGTTAATAACATTATTATAGCCCACATGTCACTGGACTAAATCTTGTAGAAGCAGCAGTGTGTTCTGATGTTGTTTGTTATCATTGTGTGTGTGGTGCTAATTGTGCTAGTGTCTATTCAGACTGCTGGTCATGTTAGATGTGATAATTGCTGTTGTTGATGTGTTTCCTGTGTGTGGGCTTTCAGGGCCTCTTCAGAGTGGCCCCATCAGCATCCAAGCTAAAGAAGCTGAAAGCGTCTCTGGACTGTGGAGTTCTGGATGTGCAGGAGTACTCCTCTGACCCACACGCCATCGCAGGTGAACTACACCCACATGGATGCCTTTGTTCACAGTCCATTTCCATAACAACAAGACCTACTGCGTTACTGTAAGGCAGGAAGCTAAACAGTGTAATGTATCTGTGACAAAGGCAGACATCTAAACTCAAAATCTGTTGCATGTTTTTATCCGTCTAAAGTATTTGGTTGAATTTGGGTCTAGAAGGTGAAAAATGTGACCTAGCAGCCGTTGTCGGTTCTTCCCTCAGTGCTCTTGTCCTCAGGGCTGTAGCCTGTTATTGCTGTCAATTTCACACATTAGCATGAAATCTGTGTTGAGCAATCTGAATCTGGCAGCTGTGTTAGCTGTAAGGGCCTGCTGGAGGGGAGTAGAGATATGGGGCATGGCCTTGTGTGTACTCTGAGGAGAGAAAACAAACTCTCCCTACTGCTAAAAAAATGTTTTTCTCATTTAAGGAGCTCTGAAGTCATACCTCCGTGAGCTCCCTGAGCCTCTGATGACTGCTGAACTCTATGATGAATGGATTCAGGCGTCCAAGTGAGTAGCTGTTTCCTGGTTTGGGGAATTTCTTGGATGATGTCATGGATGGATGCTTATATTGACAAGAAGAGTTCAAGCAGTGGTTTTTAGCTGGTCTAGCTTTTGGACCCACTAACACCTCTTCAATGATGAACCCAGACCCAGATTTCTGTGTGAATTCACTAAAACATAATTAAAATTCTGTGAGACAGACAGATACATATGACTTACATACAAACATACATACATACAGTACATACATACATACATGCATGCATGCATACATACATACATACATACATACATACATACACACATACATACACACATACTGATGCAACACCATAGGGCAATTGGTGTATGGACAGACAACTGGAAAGACAGATAGTTGGATAGACAGACAGAGCCATAGATGGATGGATGGACAGTTGTGCAGATGGGTGGATGGATGGACAGACAATTGGACAGACAGATAGTTGGATGAACGCATTGTTGGATAGATAGATAGACAAACTGACTAACAGAGCGATGGATGGATGGATGGACTACTGGGCAGACAGACTGATGGATAAAGGGATGGATTATGGATAGATTGATAGATAGATGGACAGACAGATGAATGGTAGACAGACAAAACTCAGGTGAAGGATTAATGAAAGGTCTGATCGACCAGCAGGAAGACTGATGGATGAATGGACTAATAGATGGACAGACAGAGAAATGGATGGATGAATGGAGGGACCCATAGACTGTTAGACAACTTCATATATGGAGGGATAGATGAGACATGTGGCCAGAGAAATGGATGGATTGATAAAGATATGAATTATTGGATAGACAGAAAGAAAGGTAGATGTACTAAGGACAGACAGATGGATGAACCCACGGACAGGTTGGTGGATGGACGGAGGGTAAAGACAGACTGACACATTCAGTCCATGAACTCTTGTTTGCTCTTGAAGAAAGCTTGGTTCATTTGGGGTGGTGTGAAGCTCATACAAACGAGAGGGGCCTTGATTTCTCTCCAAGAGGACTAGAGTTTGGTTCATGGTAATTGTTAAAGCTATCAAGGACCAAATTAGGAAAGCAACCTAAAAAGGAGGAAACTGTGGTTTAGATTTGAACATTTATCCAGTGGGAAGCAGGTTAACAGGTTGATGTCTAAAAATCTATATGGACAATGTTTGCAAAATTCAAATGCCACTCATTTCAGGCTTAATGCAGCTTACCTTTATTTTGAGCCACAGAATACTCACAAACTGCTTTAGGCTAAACAATCTTATAACTCAAAGTCAGTTGTATATTTCAGTTGTGTGAAAAGGACCCATGTTATATTCCTGGTCTTCTGGGAATAGCCTTGTAACCCACTTTTGTGTCCTGACCCGCCAGATGAAAACCACTGAACTGAAGTCTAAATACAGGAGGATCAGCGGGGAAAATAAAAAACAAATATTATTATTCATTAAGACATATACCTATGTTGTAACATATTTCTTATTCCTGCAGCATTCAAGACATGGACAAGAGGCTACAAGCATTGATGACAGCGTGTGAAAAACTCCCCACAGACAACTTGAACAATTTCAGGTCAGTCACTTTTTTTCTTATTACCTCTGCTTTTCTCCTTGTGAGCAGTGTTCCTTAAAATTAAAAAAATTTAAAAATGGTATGGCAAAGAGGTAAAGTGTTGCCTGCAAACCAGAAACTCTTCAACATGAAGAGCAGTGTGATGTAAACCAAAACCAGGCACCAACAATTTTACCCAATAACAAACTCCCTCAGCCCTGTAGTTGCAGTGCAGCCTACACCACCTGCAGCCAACACAGGCAACAGCAACAGCTGCTGTGAAATTTAGGGATTCAGATATCTACACCTGCAGGTTGTTGACACATAACTCAGTGATGTAAGGCAAGTTCAGAAATTTTACGTTTGAAAGCCCACATAAATGTTACATATGGCTTTAGTTTTCCCTTACTTCTTTTCCTGGCACAGGTTAAATTTATATAGCAGATCAGCCATGGGCGTTGTCTGCAGGATACAAATGTAAATAACTAAAGCTGTGTTTACCATTTGCATTAACATCTGCTTTGAGCACTATGGCATCAAGCTAACTGCAGTGTGGTACATTTATTCTAACTATGAATTATGCACTGTAGTCAGAGCTCTTTTTCAACTAACCTGTGCACATAGAGATCCTTTTTTTACTGTTCTAGATTTATGTTGAAGACAAATGTATGGAATTGTTGAAAACTTACTGCTAATAAAGAAGAATGATGTTGAATTTTTCAAAAAAACTAATAGGCCAATATTTCCAAATCTTTTAATCTGACAATGAAAGACTGCGCACAACTTGTGAAACCACCAAGGCTCTTTCACAATTGAAATGACCCCTTTGTCTTATTGTGACTGTCTATTTTTTAGGGAAAAAAGATTTAAAAGAGGAAGAAAATGATTCTACCATCATTCTTGATTTCTTAAATTGTGAACTATTCAACAATGAAAGTTAATGAAAATATTTGAGTAATATTTTCCTCATAAGAACAAAACTCTTATTTTACAGTTGCCTAGAAAAGTTGAGCAGTGTGGTACACTTTTATATTTTGCTGATAATAAAGCCATAATGTAAAGATTAGATTTCATTAACTGGCCACATATCCATGCATTTGCAGTTAAACTGCATGTAGAGGAAATGAATGGGGGGGAATCAGTTTCAAGTCAATAAGCTAGAGACCCTTCTCTAATAGATCTTCTCCCCCATTTCATAATAAACATACTTTCAGAAAGTTTTTATTTAAAAACAAGAGAACGATGCTGTAACTGTTTTGCATCTGCTTTAAACATGCTAAATTTAGATGCAAAAAACTGAGCACAATCAGTTGTGGGTTTGATAAATTGCATTGCAGGTACTAATTGATCACATTTGCATCTCCATCAGTGCTTTGCTCATTTTGATGACATGCATGTTTTCTGCATATTCATGAAGGCAAAAACACTAAATTGAATGTGGTTGCTATTTTGCTCATTTGGCAGACGCAATCCTCTGTACACCCTGTTAGTAGACTGGCTTTGTGCACCCTGTCAAGTCAACATGTTTTTATACACGCAAGCCTTTAGCATGCTAGAATGCCCTGCAGTAAGATAATGTGCTAGCTTTGTTGGGCTCAGTTTGATAGTGCACTTTGTCAATAGTTGGAAGGTTGCATGTCAAGCCCAACTCCAGTTATCACATGGCAGTGTGTCCTTGGGCAAGACATTTAACCCAAAGTTGCTGCCACAGCTGCTTCAGTGGAGTGTAAACAAGTATTAAAGGTTGTGAATGTGTTAGCTGAAACTGATGGAGAACTGACAAAGAAACCGAGAACCATCAGTGGGTGAATGTGAGGGTGAAGGGGTGTGGATGTGAGGATGTGACCTGCAGTGTGAAAAAATGCACTATATAAGCTCAAGTCAATTTAGCTTTGCCTCTTTATCTCGTCTTTGACAGTTTTTAATGTGTGCCAGTTTGGGTTGAAAGTCTACTCCTCCAAACCAGACAAATGAAGACATCTTAGTTCACCTTAACAGTCTGAGCTTTTAAATATTAAATAATCATCAATGAGGTTTGAGATGTGCTTCCACAACATTAAGAATGTCCAAATCCCCAAACAATGTTAATGCAAGAACATAAACTTGGATCAAGTTTGGGAAACATAGGACAGTGTCTAGAAAAATGGTTAAAGTAAAAAAAAAAAAAAGAGTTGATTTGTTTGTTATTTAAAAGGATGATTTACCATTTAATTTATTTAAATCCCACAGATACCTGATCAAATTCCTTGCAAAGCTGACAGAGTACCAAGATGCCAACAAGATGACTCCTGGCAACATGGCAATTGTTCTTGGTCCTAACTTACTTTGGACACATACAGAACCGTATGTTCTTGTTTTTGTTTTTTTGGATCATCTAGATATATACAGGATCTTATCAGAGCAGGATAACGTTGTTGCTCATTTCCATTTTCTCTTTGCAGGAACATGACAGAGATGATGGCCACCCTGTCACTTCAGATTGTTAGTATTATTGAACCCATCATCCAGCATGCTGATTGGTTCTTCCCTGGAGGTAAGATCACATTCTCTTTACAATAATAGGCTGGGTACAGGACCGTTCCTCGCTAATACTCACCTTTTTAGTTTTGTGGGAAAATTAAGTTTTTTTTCCAACAGTTCCTTGTTGAATATTATAAAATGTAGCCCCTATTTTCACTGTTAAATCTGATTCAACTGTCTTTGCTCAACACAAAGTTAGCTGATAGTATTGTGACCCACACTTAAGCAATTAAGAATTACTAATTAGGTTGTGTATTTTAGTTTTATTGTTGGATTTACCTTTCATGTTGCAAAGAAAATAAAGTACAAATAACTTACAGAACTAAATTTATAAGAATGAATAGATTGGTTTTTACGCCAGGATGCACAATGATGTATGTATGATGATGTACTTGAAGAAAATAGGAAACTTCTTGTAAAATTAGACCTTAGATAATCCAATATCCTGCTGAAGTTCGAATTGGCCTTCAAAATTGAGGATAACATTTTTTATGTGACTTTGAATGTCATAAAGTCCATTTTAACGTTAACAAGTGTATGTCATAAGATTAATTTTATGAATCACCTAGGTGCATGTCCCTGCTCGTCTAACCCCATCCTGTTCAGCTCATGAGCTTAGCATTAGCACGGTCTAGCAAGGGTTAGACAGTATTGTTACCATCACGTGGAAACACAGTGTACACAGAGACTACACATGCATGTGTCTGCCATTTACTAATCCTTAAAAGTGTTCTGAACTGTGACAGAGTGCTGCTGCTGCTGCTCTCCCTCTTTGATAAGGGAAACATACAGCTTGTTTAGATTCTATCCGGTTAACAAAATAACTGAGCTACTGGAAAGCTATTTGACTCCAAAAACAACCATACCATAAAGCTACTGGATATTTGGTCCAGATCTGATAAAACTGCTTATGGAGCCAAGCTGTGTCACAATGGGCCCAGCACAGTCACAGACCAGCGCTTGAACTCTGCAAAATAAATCAGTCAATTAATCTTTATTTGTATAGTGCCAATTCATAACAAGTGTTATCTCAAGACACTTTAAAATAGAGCAGACTGAAGCAAACTCTTCAATCTATGGATACACATATATGCAAAGATAAACATACATGTATAAAATACATGTTTACATATACATATATCCAAAACCCAACAAGAATCCACCATGAAGGCAAGAAAACCTTTGTTTGGCAGTAAAAAGTCTTGAATGTGGTTCCCAGTCTTGTGATGAACAGCTATCCACACAAAGATGTGTTGGGTGTGTTGGCAAACGACAACACACCCAACACAGGGACGGAGGTGATCAGAGACAAGTGGACTCAAGTAAGAACCAAAGCCAAGGACAGATCCATGGGCTAATCATAGACCTGTCTTTGTCATAGTTGTCTCTGCTGAATATAAATGTATTAAAGGTTATCCCCTTCAGATGAACTTTGTAATTTTCAAGAGGGTCCTCATATCTGTATGAGTATAGTGATAGTTTTTATAGAAGTATAATGAATTGGGGTGCCAGTTTGGCGGCGTGGTTAGCAACCAGGCACATCCCATATACGTACTTCTGCCGGCCTGGGTTCGAATCCAGCCAATCTGTTAGCAGACAGATTCAAACATGAACCAAAGGACAAACTGCAAGACTATATCCGGCTTTGCAAACATATGAAAACAGTGATTGTGCTGTTTTCTGACAAATAAGGACAATCTTTAATAAGACTGGTGCTGTGACATCTGAAAGTGTTGTTGTCATTGTAACTCTTCCCTTTTTGCTAAAAGTGTTATTGCTTATAATCCAAAATGATATTTCTCATAAGAGATAAGTTACATGCATGTTACAATAAAGCCTAATTTTGAGCTTAATAAAAACAAAACACTGAACACATTAAGGAGATGCATAATGAAAATAAGGGCTTTCCTTAAACCATCTAAATTCAACACTCAAATTTGGCAATGTTTGAACAAGAGAGTAAAATTAGTAAGGTAGTCTTTGGGAAGGAAGCTTTATTTTATATTATGTCTAAATATTATGAGGCTTGTTTTTATAAAGTCCTTTAATAAGCTTTTATTTAAAAAGAAATACCATATTTGCCTTTATCTAAACAGGGAGGGACCTTGTATAAATCTTCTTTTGTGGCCTCCAAATCACTGACACTGACTCACTCCAACATAAAAACACACTGATCACTCCCTTTTTGAATAACTGACTTTGTTTCTTCTCTCTCAGAGATTGAATTCAACTTGACAGGCAGCTACGGCAGCCCAATCCACACCAACCACAACTCCAACTACAGCTCCATGCCCTCACCTGACATGGACCAATCAGAACGCAAGCAGCAGCACGACCAGAGCCGCCGCCCACTCAGCGTTGCCACAGACAACATGATGCTGGAGTTTTACAAGAAGGATGGGTATGATGAAGCCAAGTGCGTCCTTCTGCTGCCCACATATCACTCTCCCACTCTTTTCTCCCACTTCCCACCCACGCCTCCTCTCACTCATCCTCATTACCACAATCATTTGGTGAATTTTAAGCATCTAACAAGCTCAGGGTGTATCTCATGTCTTACCTGCCGACGATTCCAGCACATAGTGGTACCTCCCCTGTGATAGGTATTCAGAGGGCTGACTCATCTGAAAGCATGGTGCCTAGATTACCTTGAGTGGCACTGTCTCTATGGGAACAGGTCTGTGATGGAGGGCTGCCGCTTACCTCTTTTTTTTTAAGGAAATATATTTCTTCAGAGCTGTCCTCCCATCCTCCCACACCCTGCTCCTTCACAGTCTAGCTAACACGTCACCTAACCTGAGTCATTCATCCAGCCAGTGGAAAATCACTGGCAGGATTAAAACTAATGCCTTCACCAGAATACCCCAAATTAATTAAGAACAACTGTGACAACTAAAAATCCTAGGATCTCTTTAGCTATGGGGCAAAAGGAATAACCTTTAATAGTTGAATGTACAATTTGGAATTAATGCACTAAAGCCTATTAATTCTTGTCTTTTATTGTAAGGCCTATACTTAGAATAATCTAGCCATCTCCACTACTCTCCCTGCAACCATTGTCATTCACTCTCATTTATTTTGTCATATGAAGTTTGTATTTACAATATACAGATAAAGCCACTTCAGTCTTCCCCCTCCAGCCAAATGCATGCCAACCTCCAGCCAAGTACCAGCCATTTTCCAACCACTGGGAGGCCCCAGTCACCATTTTACGTGAAACCCCTGCAATTGCATGAATGTGCTTAAAACTTGCCATTTACATGCACATTCATACAATTGCAGGGGGTTCACGTAAAATGGTGGTTACCCCACGTAAAATGGTGGTTACCTCACAAGGGTCTCAACCTTTGTCGTTACTAGAGTGGTGTTAGAAATAACCAGTCATTACTTTTTTGTAAATAGCAGCGAACTGACTTGAGCCCAGACAGTGGGCAGGTTCCAGTACATGTCTTTCATGGACCAGTCAAGACTAAGTCAAGGAAAGTGGGGAAAGTTTAAGTGGTTTGATCTGTTTATGTATTGCATGCTAATGGGAGCAATGTCTAATGAGTTAAGAAAGAAACGTGACAACTAACAATCACTGTATTCCACAATTAATTACAACAGGGTAAAGAAAAGATCTGTTTATTGTTAAATGTATAACCTGCATAATCCTTAAATTAAATGTTTAAGCTAATTAGATAATTTAACCAATAATATATGAATATATGTTTTGGTTAAGTACCAACATCACTTTAGATTTTTACAAAAATGTTCACAAAGTCAGAGAAATACATAAGGTCCTATCGAGTGCCAAGTGTTTGGCATGAAGCGCAGGTGTCTTTAATTTCCATCTGACAGGTGTCATTTGTACATCCGCCGCTTATGCTCCTTTAGACCAAATACCTTTGCTCATATTTGCAACCAGGGGTATGTTTATCTAAAACTGAAAAGTTGTCATGGGCAAAGTTGGTGTTTTTTCTATCTTTAGACTAAAGAATATGACTGCCTTATAAACCACCTCAAATGTGGTCTAAAGGCTAAAGTCTTTGCTACAGAGTGTTACTCTGTCATAATAATGCATTTAAACAGTGGTTTTAAACTATTTTTGCCAAAGGTACTCCAGAAACAAGCAAAATGCAACCAAGGCACCCAACATTAGGGCTAATCAATTTTAGGAAAAGAACTAATTGCGATTTTTGGTTGATATTGTGGTTTCAATTCAATTTAAGATATTTTTTAAGCAATATTCAGTGCAGTATTCACTATGTTAACAGTATAGACAACAATAAGAAAATCAATTATTGAAAGCACAACACATTTTCATCATCTAAAATTGATGATAAATAATCTGTTGTCATTATTTAAGGGAAACTTCAACTTCTACTCCTTAACAGCAGCTTTGTGTTGTTAACCTGCTTATTAGCACCTAAGTAAATGCAAATTGCCTTCAAATTTGTAAAATAATGAGTGTAAAATGTTGATACATGGAGCTAAATTTAGAATACCTGTATACAGTACATACTGTATCAACGACTGACACCCATCACTATAGTGATAGAAAACAAAACAAGCTGTCCAGTGTGTTTTTTAAGCCAGCAGTTGTTCAGTGTACGGTAAAAAAAAATCTTTCATAAACATGAACAAGTCTGATTCTGAAAATGTATATAATTAAAGAGTCTTTATTTGGGCTCATCCAGAAGTTTCTTACTCAATTTCTTAATAATTTCTTATGATCTAGATGCTTCAATTCAAACAGCACTTTGATCTGAGCATCAGTGTATTTCAAAAAGTACTCTGTGTGTTTTACAGTGTTGCAATAAAAGGAGAGGAATTTTAAAAATCCAATCGAAGTTCAGCAAAAGGCCAGCTGCCTTGTGTACTGATTTAAAGTGAGCGAGAGCTGACACTCTAAATGATTTGTTCTAAGTTATGCAAAAAACAGACCCGTGTGCTATTAGGGCATACAATCTGTCTTTTTTTTGCGTCCTACAGCTGGCTTTGCACTAAGATTTAGCATCATCAAAACAGAAAAGTGTAGACCGACATGCCCCAAATTGCTGTGCACACAAGCTTTAAGATGTTTTGAACAGGCTTATGCACAGTTAAATTTTCTTCCATTTAAATACATATGACTTAAAACTTCTTTGTGACTCTGCAAACAGCCTCCTTATGATGTTATATTCTCTGCTGGCACAAACCAATTCTTCAGAGAAGGTAGCAACAAGAGTCATCAAAAGAAACACCCTTCACATCTGCCTGGACTATCATCTGTTCATTCAGCACCTGTTAAGCCTTCACATCAGGGCTTCTGAGTGTGCTGATACTGACAGCCGATATGAGTATCTGGTTACACTGTCTGAAGTGTAACAGGATGACATAATTAATGCACAGTGCAGTGACTCATACTGTCACACAACATTGTTTCATTCATTTAAAAAATGACTTTATATATATATATAACATGATGTTGTGTTTTCTTCTGTTATTGTTTTAATGGCAGTTTCTTGGTGGTGGACATTATGTACATACTGTACATTGTAGGAAAAAGTGCCTGCACTATGTGTTGGTGCTTCAGAGTTTTAAAGTTAAGAAAAAAAAAGTTTCATGGGGAGATGAGTGCAGTTTGGTTATTTGTTATGACATCCTCTCACCTCTGGTACATCACTGCTGCTCCCTCCTGTCACTGTGGATCTCATCCTATCCATCACTTACCGTAAACTTGCCAAATACCACTTCACACACTTGTGGAGGTATCCTTCGGGTGACTGTGTTAGGCTTTAGCACTGTGCTACAATCAAATCACAGTCTGTGAGGGCTCTGAAGCAGAGCCATGAATAACGTTTTTTTGTGGGTGTGTTTATGTTAAGCTTTGTTTTTGTTGTTTTTTTGGCTGTATTTACATACATCCACTTTTTAGAACTTTTGATAGGATACTGGAAAAACACTTCACAGTGAAGCATTGAGGGTTATGACCTCTGTTTTTGCTGATTCCTTAACTGCAGGATCTATCAACCGTGTCAGGCGAGGTGTCAAAACCACGGCCACCAATTTGGCCATAACACTGAGACACTTACATTTGTGCACAGATAGAAATATTGTAGAAATGGAGAGCAGATGGTGCTGATGGTGAGGTCTGATCAGTTACTAACAAATATTTGAAGAAGAAATTGGTTGTTTTTGTTTATTTTTGCCTTTACTCAGAATTACAACACATATTAACACATATTTTCAGTTTACTTCCAACTGCGGTTACAAAGGGGGAGAACATTTCTGGTAAATTTCAAGAAAATTTTCATGACAAATTAAGCTGGGGAATTTTGGCAATTTTTATAATTGGAATCTTTCCATGGGAATTATTAGAAACATGGAAATGCATGTATATTGATGGGAATTAACTGGAAACTGGGGTAATTTAAACCCACTGCGTCATATCCAAACATAATTCTAAACATTTGTTTGCCAAATGCAGACACCCATGCAAAATTAAACAATTAAAAGCATTATGTTTCAACATTTATATGTTTGTAGAACTTTCTCAAGTTATAATCATTTTATTAAACATTTAATTTAAACTTAGCTTTATGTCATTCAGGAGCTCAAATGTGGGGGCTAAATAGTCTATGGTTCGAGAATCATCTTTATGTGTGATGGAGGAGTGCACACTGCATGGAGGGGTCGGGTGGCCTCAGTACCCCTGCAGCAAACAGTGTGCTATGTGCATGTAGTTGAGGAATAGCAGAGATATTCTTCAGGGTATTTATATCTAATCTGGTTATTTTAGTCAAGATTATGCTAAAATATATTTTTCCTCACTATGTTAAAAATGGCAGCAAGGTGGCACAGCAGTTAGTGCATATGCCTCACAGAAAGAAGGTCATTGGTTCACTCCTACTGTCGGTCAGGGCCTTTCTGTATGGAATTTGCATGTTCTCCCTGTGTGGCATGTGTGGGCGCTCTGGCCTCCTACAAACGTCCTAAAAACATGCTCATGTTGACTGGCAACTCCAAATTGCCCGTCGGTATGAGTGTGAAAGGATGTCTGTTTCTCTTTGTGGCCCTGTGATTGGCTGGCAACCAATTCAGGGTGTATCCAGCTTCTCGCCCAATGTCAGCTGGAACAGGCTGTAGCCCTACTGTGACCCCAAAAAAGGACATTGCTGAATAGATCGGCCTATTGGCTGGATATTTACAATTCCTGTAGAGTGCCAACCTTCAATTTGCTAAGTGTAGGTTGCTGTATTCCCACAGATTCCTGTTCTTTTCCACAGAGTAATATAAAGTCCCATGGAAAGTTTCCAACTTTCAGCTCCCGTGAATTTGCAACCCCACTTCTAATATAGCAGGTAGTTACACACAGTTTGAGGTTTTTGTGCCCCCTAGTGGTGTCCTCCAGTACAGCCAAGTATGTAAGCTGATGATACCCACAGAAGCCAAATGAAAGCAACAACTAACTGGATGTACATCTTTGGCTGAAAGAGAACAAAAGGCCAATTGTAGCAAAGTTTTGTATCATAAGGATCAGATATTGAAACCTTATCTTAAATTGTCAACATTAGCCAAATTCTCTGAAGAGAATTGGTCCCATGTGTTAAAGTCTGTGAAGGTTAAGTGGAAAGGCTTTACGTTGTAGATTGGGATTGGGCATCTGAGTGTAGGTTTGTGTTTTACTCCCACATTGCCTCTTACCTCATATCCCTTTTGCCTCTCTTTCCCTTACTAACGCAGCATTAGGAAGATACAAAGGTACTGTATCATGCCTTTTTCCCACTTTTTTCCTCATCCAACCCCACTCCTTCTTTCTTCATCATCATCATCTATAATTCTCTACGTGTTTGTCTCCAGTATGGGCGTCAGGGTTATGGATACCTCCTGGGTGTCTCGTAAGGGTTCATCCACCCTGGCACGCAAGACCTCCTCCACCCCTCCAGGCATGCAAGGCCCCGGCTCTCCAGCTGACACTCTTATCCCCGAGCAGCCAGGAGAGCTCATAATCTCCCCTGTGGCGACACCGCCACCTGGAGAGAGGGTTTGGTAAGTCGCAGCGACACCGAGACGCCGCCCTCCTTTCTCTTTCACGCAACCAAGTCATCGCCACCATCATCACCATCGTGACCTTTCTGAGCTCTGAGTGATCAAATCTTTGCTGTGTTTTTCGTTCTCTTTAACTCAACACCTTCATGTCTTTGTTTATTGTTGTCTCACAGTCCTCATTTGTTCACTTCACCCTGCTGTTTGTCAAGTCGTTGTCACTGTGATGCAGATTTAAAAATGATACTCATACTAGGAATTTTACTCCAAACACAGAAGAAGTTTTCTTTATACTTCAATCAGCTTCTTTCTGCAAGCATGCATTATATCCAGTGTCTCATTGTCGTGGCTTGGCTTTCTCAGCTTTGGTTGTGATTTTTCTTTCCCTTTCTGTTGACTGATTTCACCATTTTAAATACGATTATCATAGTTAAACACATGAATAATCACCTCATGGTTGCTGACTCTGCCTGTGTGGCAGACAAGAGATAATACAGCTTCTGGCTTGGCTGGCTTCTCCCTCCTCTCCTGTGGCTCTTTCAGCCGATGAAAGGGTTTTGTGTCTGTTTCACACTGCCCTGGGCTTACTGCAGGACCTGCAATGCAAACAGTTCATATGCTATACTGTAAGACGAGGCCAGATAGGGTTTCCATATGCAGCAAAACGGAGGTAGTTGTTATTAGCTCAGCTTGATAATAGTGTAAGCTGCAGACCAGCACTGCACCTATAGACTCCAGATCCTCGCAGCTCCATGCAGTGTGCAGACACAAGCAATCACAGCAGGAGTCCTACACACCGAATTCTTTTCCTTTGCCGATAAACTTTATCTCTTTATTTTGCTGTTTCTCTGTGCTTGTCTTGTATTTGCACTAAGCTGACTGTGTGCTTAGCTTGGTGCCCACCACCCACCCTAAAATGCAATTATTTTTTCTTTTGTTTTTGGCCACCAATCAGCAAACACCAGGCCCGGTTCTGCCAGGGTGCCAAGGGGTGCATGGTACCCAAATTTCAGAATTGTAGACCAAATAGCTTTACACAGAGACATTTTTTCTTATTGAATATACTTTATAACATACTAACTTTATCATTTTAAAATCTCATTAATTATCATTGTCCTTTGAATTTATCTTTACAGTCATTAAAATGATTTTCTCTAACAAAAGAATGATATAGCAACATTTTGTTATATCAATATTTAGCAGTGTAATCAAATAAAACCAAAATGCTTATGTTTAGACATAACACATAATACTGGACTCAGAGGCAGCTGGTTCCTTTATTTTGGTGTAGGGATGGACAAAGTTCAGCCTCATAAAACCTAAAAATCACAAATATGTTAGTGTAGCACTAAATTAAAGGGTCTACAGGACTCTGGAACATTGCCTTATTTGACATGCTATTGGTGTTCAGACATTCAACATTCAAGCATATCAGCACAGCATGAGAAAAAATGTGATAGGTTTTTATTTTAGGCTACAAAAAAACCCCCCAAAACCAATAAAATCCTAAAGAACAAATTCAATGGACTCTGCTGCAGTTGTTCAATTAGTGAAAACTTTAATTAGTGAAAATATGGCTACATAGTGAAGCGGTAGATGTCAGCACAGAAAAGTGTCCCTTAAGCAAGAAATTAAAGTATGATGTTTTCAATTGTGATTCTAAGATAAAATTATTAGACAAATCTTAAACAGTAGCAGTTGTTTGGGGGTGAATTTGCTTTATTTTCCCGTGATACACAACAGATAAAGCAGCTGTGAGCTGCAATGGTAGAGAGACATTTGTCTTTAGTTATTTTTAACTCAGGATTTTTTTTTCATCATAAACTATGAAAATGTAAAATATCGTAAGTATTTTTTTTGTTTTTGCTTAATGGTATATAACAATGTTTAGATTAGAAAATAAGGGTTTTGTTTCAGTACAGACCCCTAAATTTCCCCAAAATGCCTGAAAATTCTTTGGATCATTGCAACCCTTGTATGGTTGAAATCTGAGATTATACAGGATGAATTCAAGTTTAGCAACTCACTGATGAGATATAGTAAAATATATAATGTCTTTAAATGAGCTCAAAACTGTACAAAGTTTTATCTTTGTTTTCATATATTTCTAAAAGTAGAAAAAGTTAAGCCTGCCTGGAAAACCTGACAAATTCAGGTCATAGACATTTTTAATTAGATTTCTTTTGTTTGTCTATTTTTCTTATGGAATAGAAGACAGCCCAGATCTAATTACAGCATTTGTTTTCCAGCCTCTTAATACATGCTCTTTTCATTTTATACTGAGTCTGAATCAAACTCTTTTTCATCGAGTCTTTCCACCAGTAAGAGGATAAGTATTAACTCATGTTTGGTTTGTTGCCCCATCAGTATTTTCACCAGGGCTTTCTGACCACAACAGCATCACTCCCTTGATCAAAATTTCTGATTTTGCAGCTATAGACATGGTAACTTTATGTATGTAATTACTGCATGTTCTCATGATGATAAACAACCTATGTCTGTCATTGTGGCAGTGGCCATGGCAGACACAGGCTGTTTTAACTGTAAAAATTCTGAAATTATTGGTCCTGAAAATGGATGAAAATACTTGAGGTAATGTTAGCAATTAAAAATAAACTTGTTAAATTTCTATAACAAAAACATAAAAGCCCAAAACATTTTCTAAAGTAAATTTTGCATAATGTATCTTTAAGTTTATAAATCCAACTGTCTGGGGCGATCACATGGGGCTGCATCACTAGAATAGCATTGAACAGTAAAACTATTTTTTTTCTTATGAATATTTTACTCTGCTGCTGAGCAACATGGTTTTCAAGTATTTTTTGAGCATGCATTTGAGTTGAAAAATGTTCAACTTTTAGGCAAAAGATCAGAAGCCATAGTACTTATAGCCAAAGCAGACACAATTAAGTTATAAACAAGCAAAGAAATAGGTGTAGATGATTGCTATTGCCCTTAGGGAGGGAACTGTAGTTTTATTTAGCGATAAAATGAATCATTCTGACTGAGAATTGGGGACAGAAAAAGTCTTTTACTAAAACAGCTGACTGACAGTTCACTTTAAGTAGTCAGTCAGTCCATCTCCCCTTGTTTTGCTCCAAATGATCACACATTTTACCCCAAGATGATTTACGATAGAGCAGGTCGAAGCCATACCATTAATTTTATAGATGTACGTATGTGCATATGTAAATGTTTACATTTTCTTGCAGATATACATATAATACAGATTATTACATCCAAACCCAACATGAGTCCACCATGAGCACAGCACTAGGCCACAAATGGTTTACAGCAGGGGTGTCCAAACTTTTTACATGGAGGGCCAAATAAACAGGAAATCTTGGACGACTGAGCCACTTGCTGTATCTCACCTTAAGTGTATTTAAGTTAAAGTTTTAGGAGTTAGGGGAGAGTTATCAGCTGTAAACCGGCCCTTGTAGCCACAGGCTATCACCCAGTTCACACCTAGTCAGGGCGAGAATGACCTTCTGAGCAGCAGAGGTGGGAGACACTGACGGCTCGTCTTATCCTGTCAGACACAAAACAAAAGTAAACTTCAAGAATGTTGGTGCTTGAAGATGAATATTGCAATAAACTTTGTAAAAGAGACCTTTTGACAAAGTAAATACTGCTGAGAATGTGCATGATTGACGGTATTTTCTGCTGTAATCAAAATGTTATTCATTTGACTGTTTTGGGGGCCAATTCAAAATGGGCAGTGGGCCACAGATTGGACACCCCTGGTTTAGAGTATAGTGGGAGGAGAAAAACTGTGTTAAACAGCAGGAGATCTTGAGCAGAACCAGACTCAGTTTGAGCAGCTATCCACCAAAGCCCTGTTGAAGTGTGAGCAGTGTACAGTGGCGGGCAGAGACAAAGGGACTAAATTAAGAATTGATGATAGCGACAAATTTGTGGAATGTCTGAACCATAAACCTGTCCTCATCAAAAACGTCTGTTAAATTGAAATGTATCAGCAGCTAGCCCCTTGAGATGTGGCATCTCTTTTCAAGAGGGTCCTCCTTCTGTATGAGTGTAAAGGTAGTTATTATGGAGATATCAATAGCTACCATAGATAGAGAGATCTGCCTAATATTAACATTAACAACTGTAATGGTAAAAGGGTAAAGTGCACATTTTGTGTGGGAGCAAGGTGAGCCTGATAACATTGTTGTCTGCTAGTTTTATTTGGCTGCATGTGTGTAGACGCAGACCCTCTTCATGTGCACTCCCTTTGTTTTTCCCCCCCAAAAGTAGTTTTGATATGGCCTTCAACGATGAGTACCTTCATGAATGGCCCCCACTGGCCCTTTTTGCCCACCACTGTATTACTGTTTTTGCAATTAGAGCATCAGTGAATAATTTCACACAAAGCATAAACAGTTTGTAGATTTACAGAAGCATCCATGGCACAGATATCTGAGGAAAAACATGACAGGCTTTTTTTCTTTAGTATAAATGTGTATAATATGTAGTGAACAATCAGAAGCTGAAGTAGTTCAAACTAGTCCTGAAAAACATACTGAAATAATGACATAAGTTTTCTGTCATTGCTTTGGGGCCCCTTGTTTAATCACAGATGCACCCTGAGTCATGTTGTTCTAGAGCCGGGCCTGGCTGACACACTAACACGCTGATCATCGCTCCAGCTCGTCTCCCTGTTCAATCACCAGAGCTGTGTCTTTTCTGCTGTCTATTCTCTTAATATCTACAGCTCAGACCACGTCTCGCCCAATCGGCCGGACACCTCTCATGCCCACCCACCCCCAGGCGAAGACAGGCCGCCCCCCCCTTACCCCACCTCCTCGTGCCACGCTGCCCCTCACCACTTCTACCCCAAACCCCCTCCCTGTGCCCGCCCCGTGGCCCCGGGTCCAGAGTCCCAGCCCCCCGCCTCACCCCGCCTCAGCGCTGGTCTGGCTTCACTCCCCGGCCCCGCCCCCTCCTTCCTCCTCTTCTTCCTCCTCTTCCTCGTCGCTTGACATCAATTCCAACCCAAAGCCCAGCTGTCTGCACTTCCCCAAGCACAGCCCCCCAGGTGACATGTTGCATGCCCCACCACCTGATACTAACGCCTCCCCCTTTACATGAAAACCCCCTTGGTACTAACTCGCCACGACCAGTCCCTTGGCAACCCCCCTAGCCTCCCTTCGTCCGCGCCCCCACCCCCACCGTGGGCTGCCTGTCCATGTGCCCGAGAGAGAGGACCCCCCAGGCTGACTAGGTAAATACAACACACCCTCGGCCGCTGTGGATGTCACTCTGAGCGGCAGCCATGTCTCTCCAGTAGCTCGCTGGTTTATGTTTTCTGCTCCCTTTTTTCTCCCTCCCCCTTCGAAATACATATCTCAGTTTCTGTAACATACAGGTTGTTGGGGAGCCTCTCGTGGGGGCTGCCTAGCAACGACACATGTTACAGCGCTCAGTTCCATGCTGGTATTGAGTAGATGATAAATACATGGTCAAGGCTGCATATGGCTTTCACATAGCATATGAATGTATTTACACTCCAGTTTGCAGCAGTCTTTACTAACCAGGGGAGGAGAAACATCAGGGATTGAAGTGGACTGTTAGGGGTTTTGAGCATTTGTATGTTTATATGTCCAGTGTCAAACATCCTCATTTTTTTGGAGTGTCTCAATGCTAGAGCTAAAGTGCTGAGTGTACGGAGTGGCAGACGCAGTCCCCTGACTCATGAGTCTCTGGTGATACGACTGCAGAGGACAGCGTGGATCATTACAGCAAATCTTTGTCAGCAGTCAGACACACGCTCATTTGATAACACTCCTACTTTTGATCTGGTGTCTCCATAACTTCTTATAATAATCTGACGGTTTCAGCATGGATGCTCTTGGGGACTTTTTTTTTTTCAGTTCCTATTTTCCTAAGTGTAATGAATATTCACTGTAGATAATTATTACAGTACAGTATTCACCACTTCAACATAACCAGTGTCATCTGGTCTCTGAACCTCTATGCAAATAAAATAATAACTAGAAAGCACTCAGAGAGCGCAAACCCCCGCCAAGGTAGCTCACATATTGCTGTGACATCCACAGGCAGTTCCATGATAAAGGTACCATCATAATAAGATTCCCTGGCCCTGAAAACCCACACCAAGCACTCAGAATAATGTTAGCATTATTAGTTTGAAAGTTATTGATCAAAAATGATCATACAACAATGGCAGTTATCTGGATCATCACCAAAATCTAATCACTTTTAAGTGGGGCAATTACCAACACCTCCTGAAAATTTCGAGAAAATCCATTGAGCAGTTTTTGCATAATCTTACTGATTAACAAACAAATAGACAAAGAAAGTTAGTCGGCAAAAACATAACCTCTTTGGCCAATCACTTGGTGGAGCTAAAAAAAAAAGTCCTATATGCATGTTTATCTCAGTCACAAACAATAAAATTTTTAATAACAGTTTGCAATTTCCAGATAACATGTAACTATGAATTGTTTGTGTCCTTGTTATATATATTTAATTTATGTTTAAAGACAGTATTAATATTTTTTGCTCCTGTTTTAGAAGATATAATAAAACTTTTACTGCAGAAATTGAAGAAAAGCTATTGTGAATTATAAGCTATATATCACTTTGATCTGATATGTTAAATATAGCAATAGAGCCATAATAACTTTCGTATACAGAGGTATTGAAATACAGCTTTCAGTTAAATGTTTAATATTAGAAAAAAGAAAAGCTTCAATTTGTTTTCAGTCCAAGTTAATGTTCAAGAGCACGGTGGGTGTCTAGTTTTTGTTTTAAGGCAGGTCCACTAACATTCACACAATCCAACTGAGGTTTGTATTTTCCGGAGGTTCTGTTTGTTGTTGACAGTGAGTAAAACCCACTAAGTTTGTGTTCTTTTCTGTTATCAATGGTGCCATCAGCTGTGATCCTCTACTCACTGTGCAAACATTTTATCAGCATTATACCATATATTTTATAAAGCAATTCAACTGCAATGTTAAAGAGTGCAATTTAGCTTTTTTTTCTCATTTCCCCCTTTTTCATTTTTTGAGCTGAGCTTTTTGACTCCGCCCACCCACAACACAATGACACAAATTTTTACCAAATCAAAACTGATTGGTTTTCAAACAAACAAGCCAATAACTGAAAAATATTCAGTTATTACCAGTACATAATTTTACTATTTACCGAGGTCACACGTCCTCTCAAACGAGCCCTGCAGTTTTATTCACAATTGTCATTTTCTGCACATCTGGCACAATGACTGCTGAGTAGGATGTGGAAGCACTGGACTGAGCACTTGTGGTTGGTAAAAGTCTTATAATTGGGTCTAGAGGTTTGAGGCTGTGGGCCAGCTCTTTGCATTATATTTCACAGAGTGGTGCCCAAAGTGCTTCCACACAGCGCTTGGCAGGTGTTGCTATTGTCTGCTCTGAGCGGCTTTGCTGGTCCTCCATTCTCTCAAAGTGTATTGCTTATCTGTTTGTTTCCTGCAGACTTGATGCAGCTGTTTCTGAGGTCAAGAGAGCAGTAGATGAAAGCACCAAGAACGCCCTCTGCTGGATCAGTGGTTCACTGATCCCAGCATCCTATTATGCTCTTGAGCTGTTGATTTTGTATTTAAATATTTATTTATACTTTGAGTGTGGATTTTTACTCCTGCCCTCTAATGGATATTGAAATATCAGCTATAAGGTGACAGCCCAAGTAACCACTCAAGGTAGCAGTCAGGGTCAAGTTATGAGTTTAAGTGCCTTCTTTTTCAATTTGCAAGGAGTTTAACAAGCAATACTGAGCAAATATGAACAACTAGATTGTTTAGGAATTTGAAGATATCAGAGGTCTGCTTCAGCTGCTTACTTCGGTTAAAAACATATTCAAGTAGAACTATGCTGGACAAACGTCTGAGCAGACTGGCATTGATGAACATTCATCAGGATATTAAGACAGATGCCGAGGATGCTCTGCAGAAGTTTGATGTTATGGGGAGATGCAGAAAATTACTTCCTTGGTTCCAATTGAAAGCTCTACATTTTTCTATCCTAATAAGATACTTACCCATCTCAGCCCTCTCCACTTTCGCTGTGATGTAAAGAAAGGGCACCGCTGCTCCTTGAACGTCTGATTTGACTTTAAAAAATCTCAGTCAGCTCGTCTGGAAAAGACAATTCTGCACCTTTTGATGTCAAACATTTTCCCTTCTTTGATTTGAGTTATTTAACATTATCTGCACATGGGTTTGAGAGATTTGTCTCTAAGTCCTCATTTTTGTCAATTCTTCTACTCTTAAAAGATTTCATTTGGAAAATGATTGAAAATATAATTTACAATGTTGTCCAAACAAACCAATCTGGTCTATATTTTGAAGTAATTTGCGCGTGCAGTAACAAAAGCTTGGGGCATATTACTTCCTCCTAGCCTGACAGTGAAGGAGGCCTGACAGCAGAGGGCTGCAGCCAGAATCCTCTGAAAACATTTGCTTTACATTGCAATTTGTAGTTTTAAACATGTCATTTAAACCCTAATAAATCACTACCGCAGGATACATTTGTTCGACAACCCTAAGTAATATAGAAAGAAATGTGTGGAGTGATTTGGATTTCTTGACTTAGGGTTGGAAAATGAAATTTACTGTATCAAAAAACATTACATTAATTTTGAATTGTTAGTTTAACAATAATGACGAGGAGTCTTTGAAGATAGACTCTTTACTGACTGCATTTCTCCAAATAGTACATACATAAAGTAGGTGTTATATTTTCAGTGCGTCACCAGTTCAGCCTTTTTTTGTACTTAACAAGGTAAACAACAGACTGAACAAAGTCAATGTCTGAGTTTCTACCAAAAGAAGCTTTCTTGTTCATATCTCTGTTTGTTTTTGGAGTAAATGTGCACACCATCTGTTCACCGAGGCTGGAAGAATAACTTAAAGTAGAGAACCATCATGAGGCTGAGTCCTTAAGGCTCAGTTCAGATCCCAGCTGGGCTGTCGCTGAGTCAACATCATTACTACATATAAGCTCCATTTATACCCAGAGCGAGATGAGGACTGAGTTTGATTCTGTCAATTTATAATTCAGCATTAATTATTGACATGCCAGTGCCATCCAACATCTTTTTATGGGAAATGAATATGTGTTCATCATTTTTATGTTGTTTCAGTGTGCAGACAAACTCTGCTGTTTGTGTTTTAATAGCAAAGTTCTGAATATTTATCAAGATGGGATCCATTTGGACTGAAAACAATGTGCATGTCTGGACAAAAGCTTTGCCTGACATGTTGATTTGGAGAGATGCTGATATGATGGTGATTATGGTGGTGGTGGTCATAATCCCACTAATGTAGTAATCATGAGATGTACTAGTAGTTTCTGATGCTTTCACACTCTAATACCTCCTCGTCCTTTTCAGTTCTCTGAAGAGTAAAGAGCTCTCCCCTGTAATTGGACACAAAGCCATCCAGGTGGCAGGTCCAACAGTCCCTCCCAGCAGTAGTCCTCAGAGCAGCAGCCAGTCCCCACACTCCACAGAGCACAGTCCACACACCCTGCGCAAAGGTGAGCCTCTCCCTCGTAATCTCAGTCCTATAACAGAAATGCATGTGAATTTTGTCATCTCTGGTTCCATCGTACTGAACATACAGCATGAAAGTGGACCACCTGAGAATCTCAAGCTGTTTAGTTTACAGGAGGTAGATGCAATCATGTTGTTGAGGACAGCCGAGTTTGTTGGGGATAGTAGACTTTATTATTTTTATTGTTAATTTAACGGTGGAAAAACCAAAGCCAGTTGACTGAGGAGGTGCTCTTTCTGTATGGTTTCATGTGCAGGGTTAGACTTTCAGGTAATATCTCAAAGTTATAAAAACAGGGCTTGATTTTATCTTACAATTTAAATCTTAGCATACATAGAGTAATGTTTTCCTAAGCAAGTATTTTAGGACAGACACATTTTGTTCAACTAATGCAAGTGTGCAAGCTAACTGAGGCTACCACAGAATAATCTTGTTAGCATTACCCTAAAGAGCACACGTCAACAATAGAAACGCAATTAAAAAGTCTATGGTATGAAAACCCTTGCATCATTTGGTTCAGAGTTTTTCAAACATAGAACTTTCAGAAAAATGGTCACTATGGCCATAATACCAGAAACATTAAGTAATGTCCTCTTCTGTCTTTCTGTCGACTTTGCTGAATTATGGAGTCTTAAAATTGAAACATACCAGAATCTGGCCAATAGATGGCAGCAGAAAAGATGAGCTAGTTTTTAAAAACTAGTATTTTTAACCCTACTAATTCAAGTTTTCACTAACTTTTGAACGATGAATGTTTCTTTATAATATTAAGTATGTTAACCTTTTTTTTTAACTGGTGGACAACTCAGTAGCCATGTTGTATGTGAAATTACTTATGTAAAATGCGCTGCTCTTATTTCTACTACAAAAATATGATGATGTCTCCGAAAAAATTATGCATGAGTGTTTTGGATCATTTATAAGCCTGTTAAAATTTATTTAAGAAATTCCTCTCTTTGTACTCATAATCATGAATAATTATGTGTTGACTAAAACAGAAGAGAAATTTCTGATCTAAACTGGCAAGAGAAGGAAGGAGACTTTATTCACTGCTGTGCTGTAAGGACTTGACTGTAGTTCCTCTTTAGCCCAACGTCACCTTTTTAGTTCCACACAAAAAGTAATGCAAGTAGTTTTAATTAAATGGGATAGTCTTAATGATCAAACACGGTTTTGTGTTTTTTGAATTTCAACTTCATATTTTTATATTTCTGGCCACGGACCCTGCTTTTAAGCTGTAATCCAAAACCCATGAAAAAACATGTGTTGATCATCAGTGTAACTTGTGAAATGCTAACCTCCTGGCACTCATAATTCTTTCAGCTCTTTATTTTCAGTCTGGAAGTGTTTTTGTCATCAGTGAATATTAAGATGAACATGTTTTCTGTCTACAGGTTCCAAGAAGTTGGCCCCTGTGCCCCCCAAGGTCCCTTACGTCCAGTCTGGCGGGATGTCCGACCAGTCCACAGGTCAGCCGTCACCGGTCAGCCTGTCTCCCACACCACCTAGCACCCCTTCCCCTTATGGACTGGCCTGCCCTCCAGGGCAAGTGCCCCCATCCTCTCCTGGGCAAACCCCGCTAGGGGCGCCCCACTCTCTCTCATCCCCACCCTCCTTGACAGGAACGCTCACCAAGTCGCGGCCTGCCCCTAAGCCCAGGCAGAGACCCAGCCTGCCCCCTCCGCAACCACCCACAGCGCCCGCAGGGCTCTCTGGCCCAGCCATGGCCCCAGTACCCCAGCCCCTGGAGCAGGGTCTCCTGGACGGACTGTCTCCCGGGGAGAGCATGTCTACAGGTAAACAACAGCCACTGGCAACAACACCACCCCCGCCACCACCTCAGGTGGGGCTGCAGCGGCCCTCTCTCAGACTTGCTGTGGCTCTGTCCAATGGAGACGGTGGACGAGTGTAGGACTTTGTAGGACTTTATAGATGTACAGACCCCCTCCCAACTATAGTGACTGCTCCCAAACGAATGTCTGAATAAAAAAAGTTGCCTTTTAGACACAGATGCCTGATTAAAAATGTAAACACAAGCATTTTTGTGCTACTGTAGTGAGCAGCCCTCCTGACCGATGTACTCATTGCTTGTGTTATGTGATGATGTTTCTGGATAATGTGTGGAAACATCAAACAAGCATAGCTCGTCCTGCTTGTATGGAAGTCGCCATTAGATCATCATGTGCTCTCTGTATATCTGTGTTACCCAGACCCTCACCCTGCAGAGACAGGTCAAAGGCTTACACATCAGTCCAGTATCTCTAAACGCTTGGCAGGCGTGGACACATAGCCAGACACAGATTCTGTCCACAGTATGATGTTCTGATGATGAGGTGTTCTGTCATTTTATACCAAGCTTTCTGTCACTTTGTTATATTTATCATTCTCTTGTCCCCCCTGCTACTATTGTGTACCTTGCAGCTGTGTGAGGCCAGGGATTCAGTGTGGGCTAAGTGTGAGGGGGACTTTTAGGGTAAGCCAGAACCGACCCCGCCCCCATGCGCTCCATCTCACTGCCTGGCCTCGTGCTGTGGCTGCCTCTGGGGTCTCCTGCAGCCTGCCTCAAACAAACCAACCTGTAGCTTTTCAATCAGGACACTCTTTCTATTTCCTTTTAGCTCTTTGCATGTCGTTCCAACAACAGTGCATGGCTCAAGGACTTCCCAGAGTGCACCACACTGCGCTCACATTGCAGACGCCGTCGCTTACCAAGGTCCATCCTACAGCCCCTCCCCCTCTTTCGTTGCCCATTCCCAGCCCTATACCAGCAGACATCCCCCCTCTAACACACCTGCCAGCGGTTTCAGGGGGCTACAGGTAACCCCCAATCCTCCTTTGGCAGGTTCATGCTTTTTATAACCTTCGCTCCCTCTGACTACACTGCCACGCTCCATCTCATTCCTACACAGGAGTAGTCATCAGTCTCTGCTTGGAGCTGCTGCTTACAGTAAACGCAGCAGCACTGTAGATACCTGAACTTAGAGCAAATATCTGGTCTTCATGAGATCTCCATTGTTACTTCAAGCCCACTTGGTGTCTTGGTGCCATTTTTTCCACAGAGTTCCACACACATCTTGTTGCCTCTGTGTTGGTTTATCTGACCATTGTTGTACAGTAATGTGTCATCGTGCAGTCCTGTTATTGTATTTTACCTGACAAAGTATCTGTTGTTGTCGTCTCTAAAGCCAATACAATCCAGCTGCAGCCCCAGAGCACAAGCCTCTGGCGTGACGAAGAACCCTGGCGTGATGTAGCCCCTGGTCCGACAGAAAAAAATGAATTACAAGAAACTTAAAAACAAATGATGACCCTTTAGCCGACCTAAAGACAAATTTATCATGAACAGTAGCAGCAGACAAGGATAAAAAGAAGTGCTGGCATTTGCATGAGACCATCAGCTGGACATGCACTCATTATCCACAAATGTAATTCACTTCAAACTTAATACAAAAATGGTGACTTTTCAAAATTGTAATTATCCAGGTGCTGTTTTGGTGGACTGGTAAGCAACCAGGCAGGACCCATATACATAGTTCTTTCGGCCCATTTTCAAATTCATGCTGGGGCCATTTTCCAGGGTGTCCTCCTCTAACTTTCTCGCACCCTCCTAAAAAGCCTATCCACTGTCTCTCTCACCAATTAATAAAGGCACAAAATGCCCCCAAATTAATCATGTATAAACAAAGTTATTATTCCTCACAAATGTCTTGTAGCATTGTAGCATCTTGTAGACATTCTTACTTTTCACGACCTTGATTGTAGCGGGTTACCGTGAGCTGAAGCCAAAGCAAGAACAACAATTATGCATTTTCTTTGTGTCTTAGTAATCCTAACAGTAGCTCAGCTTTGGATCCAAATGTGTCAGATGAAGTCATGAATAACTAAAGATGAACTTATTTCCTGAGTTCTGACTGAGGTGATTCATTGAAAAAGGCCTTTGAACATCATGGACAGGACGTTAAAGGGATAACTCATGGCTGCTTCCTCATCAGCCACAACATCTTTCAGATAATGCTGCTTCTGTGAACTTGATTATTGGTCATAAGCAGCCAGTGTTGAATTAAAACAGGTGACCTCGGCATAAACCATGGTGTATTCTGTAGATAACGCTGGTTTCTTTTGTTTAGCCTTGTTTTAAGAAAGAAAAATGCTGGACCAGTGTTATATATAGTGATAGTATACAATAAACAGTCTTTACATTAAATATTGCTTTAAAAGAAATCGAAGAATTCATGAGACTGTTATTTCGGTTTGAAACAATAATTTCCCTCCTGTTTTCTCAATGCTTGATTGTGCCATCAGATTGTGGCTGCATGTAGCACATCTAAAATATTTTAAGTTTAAATCCTTACTCAATACATAAAACTGATTAGTAGTTAAGACAAATTTCTGCCCTCTCTGTTCAAATGATGACATCTTGAAACAGTCAGCTAAAAGTTAACATGATCACTCATTAAATCAGTGCATCCACTGCTAATCTGGTGTTGGTTCTGATCATTGCAGTGAATTTCGTCAGGTTTAATCAGAGAGTTGGCCTAATGGTAGTCATCTTTATATTCTACTTATCTCACATTTGGTGGTTGTACACTTCCTATGCTTCTAATGTGCCTTCCAGTGGTACCTGCTAGTGACATGAGTTGAGTTTATATAAAGCACCATAATGCCAATGAAAATATCCACAAACTCAAGGACAAAAAGAATGTATATCTCTATCACTAGTTTTTTTTTTAAGTTTTTCATTTCTCTCATTTCTGTTATTAATAATGTTATATTTTCATAATTTTACACCACCTCTTAAAGAGGACCGTTACACAGTCTTACTTAGGTGATTAACATAAGTGTCAAATCTTACTGCAGGTGCTTTGTCACACCAGGGGCTTTGTCATGCCAGAGGCTTGTGCTCTGCGGCTGCAGCTGGATGCTTTTCTTCTAAAGACACACTAAGCTGTGACATCTTTCACTAGTTGCTAAAGTTGACTAGTAACACTGAAAACATCCCTGTGTAGAATGTGAAGCACATGTAATCCACTGATTACTTGAATCAGGGCAGACCTCATATCCAGACTCAAAAAGATTAATATTATTTCTGCTCTCTTCCGTTTTTACACCTCATTATCATCATCATACGCCCTCTTCTCCTCCTCCTCCTGCTCATCATCATTCCAACCATTCTGCTCATCATACTCACCTCTCCTGCCATGCTCACCATTAGATATCTTCAATTATGAAATCCCCTCCATCAATGTCAATCTGGACAGCCTCATCGATGAGTTCAGCGGCGCCCCCTGCAGGAGGTCGGTGGCAGTGACAGACTCTCCAGAGGGGGACGCTGTGCCTGAGGAGGAGCCCCAGAGCACCACACTATGACCTATGACGCTAAGGCATCACAGCTTACCAGCACCCCTATGGCTGTTACATACTCTTAAACTGACGCCACCCGATGGCCTGACGGAAACTCTCACTGGCCTCACCAATGCCCACCTGAAACCAGAACTCGAGCACATCTGCTGCAGGCTGCAAATAAACTCATCTCTTACAAATGCTCGCTAGAACATAAATGTGATACAAAAAGAAAAAAAACACCAAAATGCCATAGTGGAGGAACAGTTGCCTTTAGGAGGAAAGACTGGAATCTAGATGAGTATTTACACTTAATGGTTCTTTTCTGCTTTGCTTTGTTCATATTTGTTGTTTGATGCAGTGGTCTGTATTTTTGTGGGGCTTTTTATTTAACTTTATTTTTGCCTTATTAGAACATGCAATCAAATTGCAATATGATACTCACAAGTTGTGCAACTTTGGTTAGGGAAACTCAGAGTCTGACGTGGTTAGGAGTAAAGCCCATCCTCAGGGTTAAAAGAGAGGCTGAGTGGGAGGGTAGTCTAGTTGTTTTTCTCACAGGGTATTCAAGCTTTGAGCACATTGTAAAAAAAATGCTGAGCCCTATAGAGACAGGTTTGACATGCAGGATGAAAGATTGAATGCAGCTTGAAGAGCAACTTGCAGGTCAGAGTCCGTGATGAATCCATTTGCAGGAGAGAATTTTGAAAGAATTATTTTGATCAAATCCAGGGTACACATATCAGACCCCTCTTCCATATGGTAACAGAGTGCATTGCAGTCTGAATGAAACATCTGTGTGAGCACCTTTTTAAACCACCTCTCTTTTCTACAGGGTGTCCTGAAGTACAGCTTTGTGCTTTTTTATGGGTGTAGGTGGATAATGGACAAATAGAGTGTTGCAGGAATGAGTCTCACAAGCATTTAGCACTTTCTTTTTCCCAGGGCTGATAGTATATGGGGTCTTAAGAGAGCAAAATGGATAACTATCTGTCCTAAAATGTGAAGAAAACATGCATATGAAATGTTAATATTCAATCTAAAACGGTAAATACACTTTGGAATTTTAGAGCATTGCCACAACCATAAGGACCAACTTCATCAGGCCACACGAGCAAGAGGAAATTCTCAAACAAGAGGTCATGATATTGCATTATTCGTTCAAAATATTGTAGCTAATTCTAAGTTAATACACCATATTTAGTTGCATGATAGCTGATTAATAGTTTTTTGTTCTGGTCAATCACATTTGAGCCTAAATTAATGTTCGTTTGTCAATCTTATAATATCAGAACAAAACATTAAAGTTTGATAATTCATTGTTTGCTGCAGGCCTTAATATCAGTCATGATCCAAGAACACAGTGAAAAACATGTTTTGTAATGCAGAGAACTAGTGCAATGCTAACTTATGCATTGATATACAAAAATGCATCATCACTGCACCACTCTATTAAGTGATGGATGGATATAACAGACTGTAAAGTATCCTGTTTTCAGACTTAGGTTGATCAGGAACAAAGGACGGAGTTGGGAAATGTACATTTTGCAAGGCAGTAGGTAATGTTTTACATGTGCAAAAATACTGCAAAGTGAAGAAATGCCCCCCTTCAAAACAACAAAATACTAATACATGTTCTCTGATCTCTGACTTTCAGATTTAATCTGGTCGTGCATGAAGAACAGAAATTTGTGCAAGGCTGACATTCACAAGGGATGTACATAAAGGCCTATGATCATGACATTTGACCATTAAAAACTCTGGCCAGTTCTTTCTTAAAGCTGGGGTTGGCGATCTGATTTAGATACACTTTTTGTAATACTGGTTAAAATGGTCTTCATGACCCGATGGTAATCAACTCATAATGTGTTCTTAAAACAGAGCGAAAAATATCCGCTATCTACAGCAGGAGTAAAACAGGGAAAACACCAACCAATAATCTTGCCGGGATACCTTTTTTTACACCAATCAAATCCCGTCGCCATTCTGCGTGCCTGCTGCGCGTGCATTTTTCCGGCGCGCACAGACAGTGCGTGTAGCATGTAGCGTGTAGGGAACAGACTCCACTGGAGAATGCTTACCTTTCAAGTTTTGTCTTTGAAAATAAGGGAAGTCCGCTGTGAGCTGTCCCACAACACCAACCAAGCTCCAGTATCCCTCACATTTTAAGACAGATTTACGAAAAATCTAAAATAAACTATTTATTTTTCTTGGTTTGTTCCGCTGTTGGTAATCTCGCGAGAACTGCCATCCATGTTACTGCAGGTGGCAGTTCTTGCGAGACTTCTTCTTCTTCAGTGGTTGGCATCCATCATTTTGGAGCATTACCGCCCCATTCAGGCTAGAGATGGAGCTCAGTTTGGAGAGGCAGAGGAATGCTTTTATTATTATATCGTCACACGGGAGATTTACGGGGGAATACTGATACAGGAGGACAGCGGGAAAGAGGAGAAAATACGGAAAATACGGTAGTTTCATGGCCAAAACGGGAGATTTGACAGCTATGTGGAGAATGTCAGAGGAACTACCTATACCCCGATCAACATCGGCTGTGAGTACTAACTGACTTTACATGTTTGTTTGGTGTTTTCTTCGTGCTGACTGAGACATGACTTGGTGTAGTGTAAAACAAACACGTCGTGCTGAGGGTTTGGAGCTGAATCAGTCTTCTGGATATAGCGGCTGCGCGCGTGCATGTGAGCGGGGAGTGGGGCTAGGCGGAGCCCTGAGGAGATGCTACTTTCAAATTCATGCTAGTTTTCCAAAATCGCCAACCCCAGCTTTAATTTAGGACAGGCATTTTTGCTAAGATTGAAGCTAATCTCTTTATCCATTACTCTTATGTTGTTATTATGTTCACAAGCAAGGGGTGAACATAAAGCACCAAGACCTTTTACCCAGTGACCTCCAAATCTTAACAAAATAACCCTCAAGTTAGTTAGTTAATTAGTTTATCCCTGAGGTAGGAAGAACATTGATTTAAAGTTAAAAGAACCCCCCTGAAGTTTAGTTGTGTTGCAAGAAATGCATCGACAATTAGCTTGATTGGTAGGACCATTGACGTTTGACCTTCAACGTTTAAAATCAAATTGCTTCATTCTGGAAGTCAGAGTGAATGTTAAGTCCACTCAAAGCTTTCTTGAGATATTGTGTTCACAAAAATTGGACAGCTACACTCACAAATGAGTGAACTAGAAGTGCTCCAAGAACAGAAACCTACCTCTGAGAATGTCTTACCTTCTTATGGTTCCATTCAGAACGAGGACTTGGGAAATGGGGACTATGTTACATCCCAATTGAACATGTTCCAGTTACAAGCTGGTAAACCTGAAGATTATCTGACTTCCCATTAGGAAATTCCAACAAAAAATGGTGTTCCCAGTGGCATAGCTAATCAGACTACTGAGGTCAATGGAATGCACTGTTAGTCAAGTTATTAAAAATATGGAAAACTGTCCTATCTTGAAAACATTTTTAAAAGTCCCTGGATGTAGATTTGGATTGGGGTCACCACCAAAATCAAATCACTTCTTCCTTGGGCAATGACTAACATTCCCTCATTAAAACCCATTTTTATACTTTTGAGTTTTCCTGCACACAAACTAACCAACTGACCAACATCAGCTATAATACAAAGCCCACCTGACAAAGGTGATAACCTGCAAGTTGCTCTTCCAGTCTGATTGCTCCCAGTCTTTAGTTCTCTCATTCTTTCACATATTGAAACCGTTGTTCTTTACCTAATGTTTACTTCCCTACAGGTAAACACACTTTGACTCACTTTATACCAGCACAGTATAAGAAGAATGTTACTGTAAATTACCTTTTTTTGGACTTGCATCTGTTATTCCGTTTTTAACAATAGCACCATGTGTTTGCATGACGAGCCAATAGGAACTAACCGCTTCGTATTAAGGGCCTCAGAATGGCAGTGTTTGATTTTGTGTGAGTGTTTCTGCTGTTGTTGTCCTTGGAGGGTAAACCTTAGACCACAAATGTGCTGTTACAGTTTGATCAAAATGGATGGATGACTTCACTGCCTTTTAGGTTGGTATGATTCTCTCTCTTAACCTTGTTTCAAGTGCTTCAGGTTCAGCAACCTTTCGATCCCAAGTGTAAATACAAAGACTGTACATAAATTGATGTATATAAATCTGAGAGGAAAACTATATGTAAAATGCATATCTGGAGAATATATAATAATGATAATATATGTGCTGATATTTATCATGTGTAGAAAATGTAATGATGATAAATTTGATGTTATTTTTGTCCCTGCACACGGTGAACAGGTTTACTGTAGATTCGTATTGTTTTACTCAAACACCAGGTTTCAATGATGCTGCAGCACAAGAGCAGAATGTCATTTCTGTGAGGAATCAGTCTTACACTTCTGTCTCCTGAGCTTTGGCTTCAAATGTGCTAGGGCGCTAATGCAAACCAACACCCTGTTTTATCTTTTGTTTCTTTACAGTCTTTTATTTAACAGATACTGTATAAATTATAAGATCACTTTGAGCACTCTTGGACCTTTAATTATTCATATTGAGGCTAAATGTAGTCCAGTCCCTTTATGATTCATAAATTGACCACATAGTAGTTAAAGAACTTTTCACAGATTAGGCTGGATCAACACTGCAAGCCAAAGTGACCGTAATTTGTTTCTTTTATTTACCTCATGGCTGTTTCAGTTTGGATGCATGTCAGTTGCATATCAATTTCAATGTGACAGTTTTTAGTTCAGCAGGCATATAAACTTGTCTGGACTTTCAAACCCCCGAGTGGCACTACAGATAGACTAGACAGGAGAATGAAGCTGCACTTCAGTTTTTGTCCACAAGTAAACAGCACTATAAGACACATAAATCACATATTTTGGAAAACTTCTCCCAAGGTGAAGATTTTTTAAAACTCAGCCTGTCCCCTTGTGGACAGGGACCAAGGCAACTGACCTCTTCTTGGGGTAATGTCACAGTAGCCTATGCAACATTATCACTTCACTGTGTTAAGAAGACAGTGGTACACATGAATTGTTGTGTTGACTTCAACTGAATGTCAATGGCTTTAATGAAATTACTGCCCCAAAATGCTAGCTAAGTGGTACTGTTAATAAGTGAGACTTATTGTGTCCTTCCTAAAAAGTGGCAAGGCTATGACAGTATAGAGATTTGGCCAACACAGCATGAGCATGCCTGTCAAGAAAACTGTGGCATTACAAGCCTGAGCTGATACTCTCCACAAACCACAAAATCCATTAGCTCATTTTTTACAGTCTAAACAACTTAAGACACTGTGTGCACTTGGTGATAACATCTGAACAAGGCATTGGAATACAAAGTGGTTATCCTTTACAGCTCATGTGAACATACTCCAGTCTGCACTGGAGACAGTCTAAGGGCCCATCCACACGAAGCCAAACGACGTTGAACGCTTAAGTTTTTTTGCCGAATCTGCGTATCATCCATACGAAGACGGCGTTTTGGGGGTCTATAAACGATCATTTTTGAAACCAGGTTCCAGAGTGGAAAGATTTTGAAATGCCGTATGCACAACTCCGTGATTACTGGCTCTCTGCAAGTTTTCAGATACGCTTACGTCATAGTTTCATATCTTCATTGACACGCATGCGCCACACGCGGCAACAACAATGGCGGCGTACGTGAAGCATATGTGTTGATGAAGCTAGTGACCCTACTATCCTTGTTGCAGCAAAATCTCCTTCTCAATCACCACCGAGTTGAACAAACAATTATCAAGGACACATTACGGCACTTCATGATCACTTTATCACAATCTCTGTTTACAACTTTTGCCGCAAGTGCGCATGCCCACTGTTTTTTCGTCTGTTTCCGCTTGTTTCCGTCATATCGTTACAGCGGCCCTAGAGATCTGGCATGTGTTTTACAGCGTTTTGATGCGTATTGAGTCCATTCATATAGACGCAAACATTTTCTGAGTCGCCTTCGTCTTTATGACGATCGTTTTGGAAACTGTTCAGCATTTTGTCTTTTTGTGGATGGGGCCTGAGAGGTAATTGCTAAGACAAAGTACACAGAATGGCAGCCTGAGATACTTTAACCAAACAAATTGCAACAAATACATAACCTCTTTGGCAGTGGTTAAGATCATATCTGATTTTAATATCATTAAGCTTTAAAGGACACACAATATAAACCTCCTTAAACAAATTAACACTGGTATCTGATCTGGCCACAAACTATTTTGAAGTTTCTGTATCTGAATTTGGCATGCCTATAAACCCCTATGTCCTAACCCTGCTCAAAACACTGTTTTAGTGTCATCCTTGTGAGCCTCATGCCCCTCTAAGGATGCAGTTGTAGCTTCAGCTTTCCAAGGCTATGCTCTTATGTTTACTGTGGCTGCACAGGCATTCATAAATAATGTTGCAGTTGGGCCAAAACTTCATAACTCCATGTAGTATGATTTTCTTTTTTTCCATAAAACAATACTGATGAGTGGGTTTTATGAAATTTAAAATTAATATTAAAATGTATTTAATTGGTTTCAAAGCATTGTTTTTTGATTTCCTGAGAAGTATTTTTGAGATAAGAGATTTGCCCACTGAAAGTGTCAAAATGCTTCTTTCTATGCTTCTTGAGAGCTGTCTTCTAACGGACTAACTGGTGCAGGAAGTGTCTCCCATCTTGGGGACATGGCATACCCTCTAATGACATACTGAGGGGATTTTAAAAACAGACTCTATAATAAGGGAACTTTTGCTAAATGGTAAGTGGAGTAACAGAGGATAATTTCTTCTCTTGTTGGGGAACTTGAGTAAAGGCTGTTCAAATATTTTTTTAGTGAAAAAAAAAAGGGTATCTTGCAAAATGTAGGAAATGTTTGGCTTGCAGTGTGAGTGTAACTGAAAAAGTTTGATACAGATTCAAATCTAAAATGAACTATCCTCCTATGAGTTTAGTATTCTCACTACAGATAATTATCTTCACAAATGAACCTGAAAATAGAAACACTAATGTGACATGACTTATTCTAATTATCTTGGGACAAGTATTCTGTCAGTTAAAGTGCAATTACAGTATTTACTGATCCACCTCAGTCCAAAAAGTGGTCAAAGTCACCCTTCTCAGACCGACAGAAATAAAGCCATTTATTTGAATGCTGTCTTTTTATTTGTTTACGTGTTCATTTTGGTTAAAGCTCTCTCAAAGTGATCTACAGTGCAGTATGCATCAGTGTGTGTTCTCTATGGACTCTGTTTATGAAGATTTTTGGTGATGTTGATACTTATATTGATAGTTGTGGTGATTTTACTGTATGACAACAATTGCAAGTGCCCTCACACTGGTTGTTTTTTGGAACTATAGGCATAAATAATGTGTGCTTGAGGTTTTATTATTTCCTGTGCTGGATTCCTAAGTTTATACGAGGAGGTTTGGGGTTTCTCTCTCTCTCTTTCTCTCTGTGTGCAGACTGAATGTGACTCACTCTGATTTAGGCTACCTGATTTCATAACACCGCACAGGCAAATGAGCACTTGTATTCAGATGAAGGTTAATTAGGGCCTGTCGGCATGTGTTAGGATCAGTGCAGGGCAGTGTTGCTGTAATGCTTTTGTGCATCATAAATGGAGCCACCTGAAAGCATGCATTCATACTCATAATAGATGTGATAATTCTGCTGCTGGAAGTAAAAAAAACATCTGCAACCTCCCCCGAAACACAAGTCATTTTCTCATTTCACATTAAATCTCAGCCAGGTAAATTACTTTCAAGGAGCATACTTATAGGAGCCACCTTTTGCACCAAATGGTACATTGTCCATACTTTTATTAAGCTTTTTTATGTACTGTAGATTAACATTTCTTAAATCATGTCATCACCAATATTAGGGTAAAAAAGGTAAAGCTCAATTTGTTTACATTTTGAAGGGGGGATTTTAAATGAAAAAAAAACACTTAATCTGAAAAATTGTCATGCATGCGCTTAGATAGTCTTTTGATAATCCACGTTTTGTGTCAATCACTCGTCTTTTTAGGGATTGTATGTTGAGGGGTGAAAAGACGGACTAAAGAGAATGTTGATCATGACAAACGGTCCCCGGTTTGGTGGGGTTTAGAGCAATATGGTAGAGGAGTAGATGTTGCCCGTGGATGTACTGCCTCCTTCTGCTTTCACTACTTAGTGTACAAAAAGGAAAACCTGCCGCTTGTCGAGCCCACCATGGCCCGCCCTCCATCCCAAGACCCCCACCCACCCGCCCCTCCCTCCTCTGCTTAGCATATCAAGTGGAACACAGTGTGTACTGTGAAGCCTACCTGCAATCCTTATCAGAATGTCAGAAATAAATATATATATTAAACTCTACATTTGTAATAATCTCACCTGGGTCGTGTGTTTTTTTTCTGTGTCTATATGTGCATCCTTTTCCAGTGTAATCAGCTTACCCTCAGGTCCCAAGGAACTGTTACAGGCCCTTTTTTAGATCATCTTTAGTCAAGTTATTATGTGTGGTTAATCTGACATGCCAGGTGGACAGTTCCATATGTCACAGAAGTATTTCACTAAACCATCTGGGAAGGAGCTGTCAACAATGATTTCAGGAGCAGAAACTTCAAAAACAACAGCAGCTTGTGATTGGATGATCGTTCGACTCGTCACACTCATCATAGTCCAATCCATATCAAGCAACACTGCTACGTATGATGTAGGAGTTGGCGCTCCTGTTAGCCTTTGCTTATACTACCTTAGACTATAGTCTTACATTAAGTTATACCAGATGTATCTTAACACTTAAATGTGACATGAACCTCATCAAAGACAGTCCTTACAATTCCCAGTAAACGTCTGAGGAGAGCAGATTTCACCAAGTTTTACTGAATAACCATGACCAACATAGCCTAAATGACATGTTCATGGAGGATTTCCATGTTCTCTCCCAGTTTCCCAGCAATGAGTTTCTTAAGAGCAAAATCCTGATTACGCGTAAAACAAGCTTTAAGTGACGTTCTTTGCTCTTCTTTCATAGAATAAATTGAGTCCATTTCTGATTAAAAAAAAAACAGCTATTGAAACCGCTTCAGAAGCTGCCATTGTTTTCAAACATGCAGTCACTTCCTGTTGTCGTCATGTCCTCATCTCCCGCCTCTCTTCCCTGATTGGGCTGTTAAGTATTTAGCCAAGTGATATTGTTGGACAATGGAAGTTGGCAAGACAGACATGCAGGATTTCAGTCTATAAAGCAGGCAGGTCTGTCTGCTCTGCAAGGCTAATGGTTAGCTCGATACAGTATGCAGCTAGACAGCACTCGAAGAGCGCAAACCTCCGCCAAGGTAGCTCACATATTGCTGTTACATCTATAAGCAATAGTTTCATGATAAAGTTACCATCACAATATGATTTCTTGGCCCTGAAAACTCACACCTAGCACTCAGAATCATGTTGATATCATTATTAGTTGGACAGTTATTGTGCATTTTTTTAAATAGTTTTATATTTCACTTATGGTGGTTATCTGGATTTATCTCTTTGGCAGAAGTAATAAGGTGACAAGGTACCCAACTATCATCCTGTGCCATCCCATTTTTGGCACACTTCTGAAAGGGTGCAGAGCATACCAAGCTGACCTTTTAGGGTGGACCTAAAAGTACTACGGTCTGTTTACTGATTACAAAATTTGTCGATTCCTATGCAGCAAGCAGCTAAAATGGAAGCACATACCTCACTGTGTTCATGTAAGCTGTGAACTGAGAGTGATTTGTTCATAGCTGTGACTAACGATGCTCAGTACAGAGTGTTCGAGGTTCTCCATTGTTCTTCTTTTTTTACTATGGTTCTCCAAACCATTTCGCTATATTGTGTGGTGCTGTTGTGAAGTCATGTATTAACATGGCTATCCTCCTGATTGACATCCCCTTTCAAGTAAAGGTGCAGACAGTGGTAAAAACACTAGAGGGTCAGGGTTTACCGTTCAAACCATACTATTGTTAATAATGTGTAATAAATGAATCATTAAAGTATGTAATTCTTTTACTTTTATGATTTCAAGTTTTATTGATTTGTTCCAAAAACTTACACAACTTTATCCTTATTGCCCACCCTCCTTGGATCAGCATATCTTTATTGGGGCTTTACAAATGAACACATAGTTCCCAGAGTAAACGCAGATTTCCCAACAGTTTAATGAATGTTTGTATGAGTATCAACAAGAACTATCAATATAGTCCTAAAAACAGTGCCAGTTTAAGGAGATATTTGACTATTCTGTTTGCATCCTGTTAGACATTCTCTCATGTGCAGCTATTGAGCCCAGTTCAGTAACTCAGCATGAAAAAGGAGGGTTCTCCATGGTCCTCCAGTCTTGATAAAAGTCTGTATCCAATAGGTTAACTATTTGAAAAGGCAAATCAGACTTTACAGTCTCCCAACATAAAAAACTTAGGACAGAGTGCAAATTGTTCTCTCACAAGCAATAAATCTTTGTCCATAATTGATGAATAACTAGGACAACACCGTTTGCATGTATCAATAATCTTTTACCAACACTGTGTGTCCAGCGCACTCAGTCTTTTTGGCCAAACCTAAAGAGCCTGCTTGGAGTTCAATAAAAACAATATGGAACTTTAAATTGCATAAACCTTACTCTTAGATCACATGACATTGAATGCAGATTACCAAAAGCTTTGGCCAATTTCTGTTCTTTTTATGAAACCAGACAATCTCTTTCCCAGGCAGTTCCAAGAGCTGTGATACTTCAACTTTACTGACAACCAAAAAGCATCTGGTAAAATGTGGCTGCCTTGTGACCCTTTTCAAATACAATACAATATAGCGTTATTATATCTTCCTGTTCTGATGATTCTGAAGATTTGGACTAGATCTTAACATAAAATTCATTAAATGGCAAGTGACTGTATTTCCAGAATTGATTTTGGGGCACGTTGTTCTGCTGTTTCAAGTCATTGAACAGTTAAAAAAAAATTGGTATAGACTTTTCTTACTGCAAAGACAGCATCTTCAGACCATTCCTTCCAAATAAACATTTTATTACCAATATAACTCAGGATTCTACCAAATGCTGAATCCATTATTTACTCGTGGCTCCATCTGCATCATATACCTAGATCTTCCTCCACATCTTTTGAATAACTGGATGGGACTTAGTGTGCTTAGGTGGTTTTGTGAACATTGTATCATTCTGTCATTATTGCTGTAGGATACTTATTTCATTGCTCCTTGTTTTTCTTCTCTGTCAAACAGACACAAAACCAGCCATCATCACAAACACAAAACATGATGATGAGTATCAGGTGATTGAGGCATCCCTAGTTTCCCATCCACTGAAACCTTTGAAGAGATCTTGACCCTTTTCACACCTTGACCATCATTAGCGTCCTTCTTGGGCAGTAGGATCATAGGCACCAGGTCAAGAGGTGTTGAATAAAAGAGGGGGTCTCCATCATTCAAATTAGGGGGACGCCCCTCTGAATCAGCTTTGAGTCTTGTTAGTTCAAAGTGAGTGTTGTTACAGAAATGCTGCCCTCTCGTGATCAAAACAGTGAAACCAACATGCGAAGGAGGTGTGAGCAGGCCATTAAGATGGAGAAGAAGATGAAACCACGAGCTTCAGCTGCAAAATGTTGACCTGTCAAAGAAATACATATAAATTATGCACAGAACCAGAGCTTTACTGTGAAACTGAGACAAATGTGAAGATTACTTTGTGTAACTGTAATGATCTCCTCCACATATTGTAAACAGGAGTTTAACTTAACGGAGAGGCTGAGGTATGTTTTCACTACAATGCCTTTGGGTGATTCCTGCACAGGTATTAAATAACATAAGCATACAATAATATACACAATATGATACAGCTGGGAATTTAAGCAGTTTTCTCACTCTTTGCTGTAGTTTTGACCTGAATAAATCGTCATGTATTTCATTATCATCTATTTTTGAAGCATTTACCCCCGAAGTTACAGACGATTGCTCATTTGCGGCTAAATGAGAGATGCTAGCTTAAGTTACGAAGAGGGTCACATTAGCTTTTTTATCACTGACAGCTTCAGGGCCCTATTTCAAATTGTGGGATAGTGTCACATAAAAGGTCAATTTTTACTTGTTATTCAATGAAATGTATGAAAAATTAAAAACTTATTAGCCTGAAAACCCATTGCATTACATTGTTATTCATGCATTACATTGTTATATTTGGTAATGGCTAAATCTCTAAGATTTAAGCCATACTGAAGCGTTAATATGGGGGAATTTTGCTATGTTTCTTTCAATTCTGATAAATATCAGAAAATAACTGATTTACATTACACTGAACCAATTAAATCCATCATTTTGTACAATAACAGAACATCCACTATAAATTCTCATTAAATTTAGAAATAAATTAGGCAGTCATATTTGTTATTACATCAAAATAGCCAAAAGACACACATCATAACTTCTAGTTTAATGAAAAAGGCAAATCAATAGCTTTCATTAAAATCTATTACTGATATTTATGATTTATTGATTATATGTATGGCCAAGTTTTGTGTCCTTTTTCTTCATTTTAATACAAAACCACCAACATGTTTTATAAGGTTTTCGAAGTGCACTGTTGGAAAGAGATACATTTATACAAATGTACATTTTAGCTCACTGATGAACAATGCAGATACCATTTTTTTGAATTGTTTTCATTTGTCAGATAATATTTAAAAAAAACATTTAAAGATTTGATGTCTGTTAAAATGTACTGAAACAAAATGTGTCATACTCCTCTCCAATTGTGTTAGTAGACATTAAATTTATAAACTAAAAGTAATGAAACAGTATCTTCATTGATGTTTTAAATTAAACATACTGAACACTGTGAGCATTTCTCAATGGAAAGGATATTTCTGACATATTTTGGCAAGTGGCTTCTGTTTTGTTCTTCACACCGCATCAGTTGTGCCATCTGATCGGCCTGTAGTGAATGAGATTGATGAAACGTTCATCCAATCACAAGCTGAATATGTTTTTGAAAAGTTCTGTCCTCCCATAGCACTTTCTGTGGGCTGTTGCCCAGATTGAATTGTGAAATATATTCTTTATAGCATATATTGACCATATCCACCAACTATCTAGTGTATCAGGTTACCTGTCTGCAGCCTTGACAAACCCACATTTTTAGGAATCTCCTCCCATACAGTTACAGAGCAGGGCAACATGATTGCGGGTAATATATTTACTATTGAAGTGAACTTCAGAGAACTTAATGTAAAAAAATAACTATCATTAGATTACTGTCAGAACGTTGGTGTAAGAAAATGTTTTCTCTGACTTCAGGCATACATGAGGATTTGTTGTTTCTTTAGATGAGTTAAAATGTAACATATTTTATATTTCTTATCTTTGGTCTTGGGTAAATTCCTGAGTTGCACTGAACAGACTTAACAAGTGGTTCCCAAAGTGGAGGGATGTGAGACACTGGAGGCAGTTTGAGATGATTCAAACTGGATATTTCAACTTAAGTTGCAAAAGATGAGTCTAGAGAGTGGGTATTACATCCTATAACCACTGCAAGAGGCAGTGGGGGTCCCCTGTCTTTGAACTTATTATTTTTGGAGTCCCTTGCTAAAAAGCGTTGGAATGAGACCTTAAGCTTTTTCCAATCTACTGTAACCTGGCTGGATGATCAGAGTCAATGGTCAATTAAAGTTCATAAGAAGTTGATATTTTTTATCATTTTAATGCATTTTGTATTTGTGCATGAAGTCATACTGATAAAGCAGGTTGGTGTCAGATGTGTCCTGTCTCCTCTCCATCTACAATTTATGGATATCTTAAACTGATTTACCACCTGTATTATATATAATATTATCTATTATTTGAGCCCTTCACTGTAGCCTTCCCCTGAGTTAATCTGTGCATTAACTGAAACCCACCAACAAGAATGGGCTTAAAAACTTTAAAACATAAAATTAAAAAAGCAAAACAAAACATAAAAACAACAAAAATCAGTGCAATCCCCCTCACTCTCTCAGAGAAACCAGGTCTAACTGAAAACCAGAAGTCTCCTACAGCATGCAACTTGCAGGACAGGCCCAGCGGGATGGCTAAAGGCTTAGCTTAGGAAGAAACTAGGAGTGTTCACATTTGTCCAGATCTTGCTGATACTAGCACTCGTTAAAAAGCCACTTAGACATCCAGTCCATGTTGCATAATCTTGTCCCTCTTTTCTTTGTCTCACTCTGGATTCTTAAAGAGTCAGTGGTAACCTGATGCTACAGTCCTGCAGTGTATCTCCTTACAGCATTCAGCTACACAGCTCATCCCTACCTGCAAGATTATCTCCTCCAGAGCAACTGCATCAATTATTTCACAGACAGTTGTAGGGGAGCTCTGCTTAAAACATCATTAAACAGCATCAAAATAGTCAAACTTTGGATACTGTGGATAGAAAACTATCTTTAGTCCATTTAAGCTGTTGTGAAATGATTTAATGCACTTATGGTGATGTAGGAAGACTGTAAACATTATTTTATAACCTATTTATGCTCCTCTAAGTCCTGGTGAATGCACCCTGTTACTTGTATCTCTATTGAGCAGGTATACAGACTACTTATGCGGCATCTTACAACAAATTCAGATTCAAAATGTTCAAAAAATCTGTACATCATTTTGGGAAATAAAATTACATATCATATTGCATGTAGGAAATAAGTCTATAAGTACTTGCTGATATAAACCATTCAAAAATACGTTTTTTCAGAAAGAAGCCTAGTTTTTTATTATTATTATTATTATTATTATTATTATTATTATTATTATTATTATTATTATTATTATTTTACGCATTTTGCTGTTAAAAATGCCTTGTTAAAATTTTGGAGTTTTTAGATAAAACAGGTTATAGATCAAGTCAAATGTAATCTGCAAAAGTTAACGATCCTTTGCATGCTTCAAAGACCGCCAATTCATTTAGACTGATTATCCAATTAATAAACATTAAATAACACAGTTAATTTTGATGTACATATTATGAGTGGTCCATAATATATATAAATATAGCCTATGTATAAAAATAACATATATATATATATATATATATATATATATATATATATATATATATATATATATATATATATATATATATATATATATATATATATATATATATATATATATATATATATATATATATATATATATATATATATATAGCTAGATAGATAGATATAGATATATAGACATAGATATATAGATATATATAGATATAGATATATATCACATTTATTGATGATTTTGTCTTGCAGATGCTTGGTTTGAGAAACTGTGCAGAGCTACTTTAGATATAAGTTGCGAGCCGATATCTTTTCATGGGGCCCAGAATTTTTGGCAGTGCCCCTATGACTGAGAAGAGAGACATTGCAAGAGGAACATTTAAACCAATGTTAATTTACTGTGTTGTTTATCAACATTAAAATATGGGTGAGCAATAAGCAGACCTATCAATTATGCTGAATCAATGACAAGATTAAGTATAAATAACAATGCTGGAAAAGTTTAAGAGTAAAAAATATATTCATTTTCCAAACACCTGATGGTTTGAAAATTGTGTTACCCTTTCAGTGACAACTGTTGTTTTTGTAAATGTAAATTACAGGAGTTATATTTGCAGTTAATAATGTCAAAACTGATTTAAGGACCCGATAACATTGTCTGAAACGACATTTGCCCCCAGCTTTATCACTGACTCCATACTCATGCCTGCTACTGACTTAAACAAACACAGACATAAAGAATCTTTCTTTCTCTGCCCAGAGTTGCTTGGAAACAGGTATCCAACAACAGGGTAACACTGCATGACCTGAGATGCTTTCTCAGCAATAGAACTTAGAGAGAATATAATCATCACATTTTTACTTCAAGCTCTTTATTGAAAGCTAAATCAGAATTTAAATGCTACCATCTTTTTTGGTTTACAGTGTTACAGACACAGTCTGAAATAGCTCACAATGTCTGAGTCTAAGAATAAACAAAACAGGTTGAACGTGTCACAGACAGGAATTTAAAACAGAGGAGTGAGTCAGGCTTCCTTTGCCTTTTGCCCACTTTAATGTAGACTGTTGCCTGGTGATGCTCATAAATAAGTGGCATGTCAGTAAAGTTACAGCTAACTACAGACAATGTTTTGCATTTAACTTGGAGGAGACATGTATAACACTTAGGGACAAATAAAGCTCTGAAAAGCATAATAAGACTCTTTAAATAGACCTGGGCCTGAATCTTTCTTCTGCCCTGTTACATATCATTAAAAATGACCTATACTTATAATGAAAGAGACACTTTTGTGATCAATTAATAAAATATAGTCACTGTGTATAGTTAGGCTAGATAAATACTATCCATATTTCAGCCTCAGTTCATGTTCTTTTCACATGTATCCATGCATTGAATTCTATGGGAATAAAATATTGTTGACTATTTACTGCAGTGTTATGACTACTCAATGCATCTGATTTAGAAATCTATATTTGGACTTAAAAAGAAAACAGCAAGAAAACTCCAGCAGATTCTACTGATTAAATGGCAATATTTTGACAAGCTGGCAAAACTGGCAAGGATCCTTTACTTTCTGCTAGTTTAACTCATTTGATACTTTAATATTTACACTATTTAATTATAAAAACTACTGTCATCACCATACATTACTGAATTACAAGGAAACCCCTGACTCTGGATTCTGCAAACGAGGTTTGGAAAACACAGGCCTCGCTGGCACGGGCACTTACCAGTTATACCTGCTTGTCCAAACATTGCATATATATTTGTGGATTCAGGACTATCCTCCTTTTGGTTTAGATATGAGGGCAGGTGGGGGTGCTGGTTTGGAGGACTGGTGGGCATTGGGCAACCACGCAAAGCCCATGTGCATGCTTCTGTGGCCAGTGTGAGCGGTGTCCCCCTCTGCTTTCTATCATCACTTCCCAAGTCCATCCACAGGCACTCTCTCTATCTGCTATCAGTAAAAATACAAAATGCCCAAAAAATAATCTAAAAAAAAATTATGACTACAGATCATGAACTCTGTGCTTCAAATGCCCCAACAGCAGCCTAAAACAGTTACAGTACATGCCAGATACATCACTACATGAGATTCTCTCAGTTAAATATTGCCTTCACACTGGGCCTCCAAATAACTATCTCCGCCCCTGATTGTCACTCAGTCATGCCAGTAATATCCAGGGTAAAGTTGCGGCAATAAGTGCTAGAATTGTGAACACAGACAGTAAAACAACCAGGCATCTGGCAGTTGTGCAAACCCTGCGCCTCCTCCTGCGCTGCGGATGAACCACAGTCATCACCACGCTGAGCGCGTCCTCCTCAGCCATGGGTCGCCCCTGAGCGCTAATGATAAAGATCTGGGACGCACTGTGGCTGGGTCTGATCATCCTCTGTCGACGACCCTTATCAGACAGCCACCTGAAGCAGTGGGCAGCCCAGTTCAGCCCTCTGGGTAGGGTGTCCTCGGCGGCGCGTCGTGCGCCCTGGAGCTGCTCAAGAGGCAGCGGGATCGGAACCTCAAGTGTCTGCGCCTCTTCATCCGGATCTTTGTCTGTGGGAAGCGACACCAACGCTTCCTTCTGCTTCTTGATGAATGTGAGATGTCTGCAGATAGGACAGGCGATAGTGTCTCTGATTTTCCCATCGCTGTTGATGCTCACCAGCGTTTTCACCAGACAGTCGTGACAGAAAACATGCCCGCAGCTCAGGGTCCTCTCTGCGCCGGACAGAGCCTCGTAGCACACCGGACACTCTCGTGCGTCTTCCTGGCTGTCATCCCTGTAAAATGCCATGGGAGGAAAATATCTCCAGGAGGAAGGAGGGCTGAGATTCCTTGGTGCATGAAGAGTGAATTCCTCTTAAGTTCTTCCCCTCTCAGCTCATGGCTCTGTACTTTTTGGTTGTGGGTGGAGGCGTGAGCTGCGCCTTGTAAAACAGGGCCTGCCACCTGTAGCTGCAGTGACTTGACTGATTGGGTCCCCTGGAGGTTTACTGGCTCTTCAAGTTGCCAAGCTGGTTTACTTTTCCTTTTGTGTCTGCTCACAAACTTGTCATGAAGCACTTAGGACAAAGTAATTCCACCAAAATGATTTCCCTTTGAAGTGCTTTTATCAGCTGCTGTAATAAGTCAGAAAACTGTAAGATCCAAACAAAGAAAACAGACAAACAAAAAGATGGCTAATATAAACACAGGTACATAGAAAACAGCATAACAACACATTAGACCTTGTTCCTAACATTGAATCTCTGGCAATGATCTGACTGTGGATGGGTCAGTGCAGTTTTCTATATGAAGGGTAGAGGATTCTAGGGGCAGGGGGCTTTGACCCCTTGGTTTCAGTGTTTGGTGCTGAGGTGCAGAATGAGAATACTGGCCTGCTGTGATACATATCTGCTCTTAGGTGCAAACACTCTACTAAGAGGTGTTCTTATACAAAGGGTTTGTTGTTGTTTTTTAAGTGGGATTGCTAGAGGCCAACTGCACTCGTAAATATAAGCACCAATTGAAGAACGTGTGAGCTTTGCCCCTGGGGGAAGACATCTGAGGGGAGATGCAAGCCTGTACATGGTGCCACCTAAATCTCCTAATTAACTCACTTAAAACAACTTAAAAACTAAATTGGCTCAACAATACACTACAGTAAGATTCTCTGCAGTGTTTTCGCCCTTGTGTTTAGAATTCTTGTACGTTGAGACAGGGGTTTTGTATCCCTCCACCACCAGGGTAGTCAGGAGAGACACAACAAACACTAACTTCACTAAGTTAAAGATATCAGAGGATATCTTTAAACAGTGGTACACAGAAAAAGAACTGTTGCAGACTGAGTCCCAGGCCGCACAAACTGTGAGCCAATGTCACAAGTGGGACTTAGGCTGCGTTTACATGGCACTGAAAACAATCAAATCCGATACGTTTTCGTTGCATTTTGGCCTTGTGTTTAGATGAGAATGCGTTGCGTTTGCATCTAAAACGCAAACTTTTGAAAACAGGCTCCAGAGTGGAAAGATTTGAATCCACTCTCCATGCAGCTCCGTGTAAATTCATATCAGAGCATTTCAGGGTGAAACGCTGATGTCACCGCATGCGCAGTACTCTTTCACATGAAGGCTGCGTGCGCATACCAGGAACAACCAGACAAAACTTTCCAGACAGATTTGTTGTACAGAAAAGAAACTCCTGCTTCTCTGTGCGTCCATTCGCCATTGTTGTTTGTGAAAGGTTTTCTTCTTTGTTCGTGTGTTGTAGCAGCGCTGCTTCTCTGCAGAACTGCACCGCCATCTACTGAACAGGCATGCATACTACAGCGGATTAACTCGTCTCCGAGCGTCTTCGTCTAAATGTAGAAGAATTCTAAAGTGCAAAGGACAAATGTGTTAGTGTAAATGCAGCCTTATGCTGCGTTCACACCGCACACTACTTGTACTACCTCGGCGATCACTCTCCATGCAAAGTCAATGTACAGCCGCGATGGTGCGGGGCTAACCCTCCCACGATGCGACAGCCGCTTTTCACACTACCACATAGCTTGTTGCGCAATGTCAAAGTAAAAAAGTTGATCTATTCAGACTATGTTGTGTGTGGCTGTGCAGCAACAGCCGTGTGTGCGTGTGTGACGGTGCCTGTGACAGACAGTTTTTCATCCGGACTCCAGAGGAACAATTTATGTCCATGTGGGAAACATTAGTCAGTAAGGACATTAGTTCCGCCCAGACGGACCGCGGTAAACTCACAGATAATGCTGCTGCAGGGCATCAGCTGCAGTGTTTTGTGTTTTATAAGTGAATGAAAAGGATACAGCAGGAATGATGTCAGCTTATACATCCTATTATATGATATATGAAATGACCGCGGTGAAAATCGAGCTGACGTGACGTCACCGAGCGACGGCCGATGGCAATGGTGACCAAAATGAGGTATTTATGGATGTGCGACGCTACGTCAGTTGGTGACGCGATTTTGGTGGCTGGGTCGCTTGCGGTGTGAAGGCAGCATTAGAGACACAGCTGGTCCTGGACCTTTCAGCAGAGTTCTTTCATTTCAGTAAGCCTTCAAACTGCTGTCATGTGCTGTAGCCCTGATTGGTAAAATGAGCACAGATAACACAACACTCTGTCACTACTAAGGGATGAGTCCTAATGCCAATATTTAAATCACAAGTCAAGTTTCAATGATTTATATCAGTTTGTGCTCCGGTGAATGCTACCTGGCTGCACTGCAGCCTGCAGCGCTCTGGGCTGATCTGATAAGGGGAGTTCCTGGCAGAAGGATACAGAGCCCATCAATAGTTCTTCACACAGGGGCTTTGTTGAGGAAAAGTTAAACGCTGTAATTGATCTTACTGTGGTGTACTGTCCAGCCAGCATAGTTTTTCTTTAATAGTTTTAACCTACAAGTGGGTTAAGCTGGAGGTTTTCAGTGACACTGTGAACTGTTATGTACTTGCCACCATCCAGCCCCAGATATCTACCACTGGGGGTAAGGCTCGAGGACTGGAGTTACTTTAAAGAAGTTGTCTTTGTTAAAATATATGTTTATCCATTTATTACCTCTGCCAGGAGGTTATGTTTTCGGGAGAGTCTGTCTGTCTGTCTGTCTGTGAACAAAATAATTCAAAAAGTTATGGATGGATTTTGATGAAATTTCAGGAAATGTTCAGCATGGGTGGACAACCGTCTGGATCCGCCATGACGAAAAAATGTGATTTTTGTGAATAACTACTGAACTAAAATAGATATTATTATGAAACCAATTGCTAATGGTATAAGGAATCTAAATATTTACATGAAATAAAGGTAGGACTGATATTTATGATAAAAAACACAGTATGGGGGAGGACTGTGGTGCTGGCGGATGTCTGCGCTCTCCGAGTGCTTTTCTAGTTTAATACCATATAACATTCAAACATACTTGAAAGGATTTAAATTATTTATTCTTTGCACTAAAGTCTTCTTTTACAAAAAGAATAAAGTGATTAGAAATATGACTTTTTGGGTCTATTTTCAGCATCATTAGTATCACCATGCTTTGCTTGTAGATACAATTTTGTGACCATGAAATGTCAAGAATGCTTGAGCAGATTTTATTTTAACGAGGAACAGATGTACACCATGACACAAGATCCAATTTTCGAGGTTAAAAGTTAAAATATATTGCAACTCTCTGAACACACCATCTTTATAATAATTTAGACATTTCTCCATAAAATATTTGTTGGTCAGGGGTCAAAGATCAAGGTAAAGCAGCTTTTTTTAGATTAATTTTTTGGGCATTTTGTGCCTTTATTGGTAGGAGAGAATGACAGTGGATAGGCTTGTGAAAGGGGGTGAGAGGGAGTAGGGGAGACGCTCTGCAAACTGGCCACAAGCTGGATACGACCCTGGGTCGGTAGAAGTATGCATATGGGATGTGCCTGGTTGCTAACCACCCCAAGGAAAAGCAGCTTTGTACTTTTCTTCTGGTTTGTGAATCAATACCCCAAAACCTCTAAGAGACTTCATCAAACTTTGCACAAATGTCACAGATGTACACAGATAAGGAGTAACTCTATGACAGGTGAAGTGAATAACGCTGATCATCTCTCCATCATGGCTCCTGTTAGTAGTCTGGATTTCTCAGGCAGCAGATGTACATTATGTCTTCAAAGTTGATGTGAATTTTGAGCATATTTAATTAGAGACATATAGGTAGACAGCTGGGTCAGAGCATCTTCCAAACTGCAGTGTGGTGTTCAGGTTTGGGTATGGGAAGTAGGCTATCCATCAAAAGTGGTCCAAGGACAGAACAGTGGTGAAGCAGACCTCCCAAGCAGGTCATGGGAGGCCAGGGCTCTCCATGTGATCCAATCCAATAGACAAGCGACTGTGGCTCAGGTTGCTGTGGAAGTTACTGCTGGTTCTGATGAAAAGGTGTCAAAATTCACAGGGCATTGCAGTTTGTTGCATATGGGCCTGTAAAAAAGCAGACCAGTCAGGGTGGCAGGTGGTCACAACGTTATGGCTCATAGGTGTCGATTTCAAAGGTAACAGGACAAAAGTCAACTTCATAAGAGTCTAAAGGCTGTATTTGCTTGAACTACACAACATTTCAAGCACACTTTGGGGGATTTTCATTAAGCTTTTCACTAAAATATATTGTTATGTCAGGATGATCTGATAAGATTTTCAAGATCAAAAGTAAAATGTCAGTGTCATTTATTTTCAAGAACATCCTTTGCCTCTAAATGCCAAGGAAAAACAATATTTAAAAAATGCTGCGAGGAGCTTCCTTTGTTATTTGCACAAATGTCCAGCTCAGCATATGAACAAAATGAATTGAAGTAAAAGGACAGAGATCAAAAGTCAAAGTCAAAGGATTTTCCAGTCATCATCTGCTTAAGCCCCAGTCACTCATTCTTGTTTGACATTGTGATTGTGCACAATTGTCATGATCCTCATAATTGATAATTGTCATAATCCTGATGATGTAAGCCCAATCGGGGTTTATGTGATGCAAATTGGGCTCAAACAGGGCTGACGTCGTGTTACTGAGATGGAAATTCATGGAATCCTTGTTGTATTGTTGTATCGACCTATTTGAAGCAGGAAGAACTCCCCGAAGCGCTGTAGAAGTGTTACCGACAGTGTATTTATGGCATGTGTCGGGGGGAGAGACAGTCATTTCGTCCCGTATCATGTGGATTAACTCAGCCTTGCCAATTGTGTACAGTCATACACAATCGCAATGAGAAACGGGAATGTGTGACTGGGGCATTACTATTAGTTAACAAACTTTTCAAGGTTTGAGGATTTTTAACAAATTTTGCACATTTGTCTTCTTACACTGATAAAGAACCTGATTACATTTTAAGACAAATTTGGATTAATGATTACCACCTTGATTAAGATGTTTAAAAAAAACTTTGATATATTCTTTTAATTTGACTCGGGGGGAAACAGTTTAGATTTTGAAAGAACCAGGTGAAATCCTCTGCATCTCATGATTACGCCTTTCTTGAAAACTTCATATGCTCAAACTTCTGTTTGAGGTTTCTGCTGGACTTAGTCCTGTTGAACTGAGGAGGAGCGGAGTAACTTATTGATTTAAGGTCTGAGGCAAAGTGATGCTCCTCTTTACTTTCACTCTCTGGCAGTGCATCTCCCTATTCAATCTTCATGCACATTCAAAATGAACAGACCCCTGATTTATTTCTAAAACAAAACAAAAAATTCATAGGTAGGCTACTGGCATTTTTTGATTTGTGAAGTGTACAGTCAGCTGCCTTCATGAAGATAGATTTATTTATGGACCAAAAAAAAAACAAAGGTGTCTCTGTCAGTCATAGGCAGGAGAGAGTGTAGTTTTAAGTTCTGCAAGGTTGCTTCTTAAATGCATCCACAGCACCTGAATGCACATACATTTTTATATGTTTCTACTTATGGAAGGTACAGTGTTTGAAAATGGAACATTATTGGTCAAATTTTTTGTAGTCATGTAGTTCGCACAAAAGTTGCTTAATCTGTTTAACCACACAAATACTTATGCAAAAATACATGATCATAAATTAACACTTTGCTGCGATGAATACTGAATACAAATGTCATTTTCCCTTTTGTTTATAATTTAATATCCTGAAAAAAATTGTTGTTAAAATGTCTGTTAAAAATCTGACCACCCATTAGGGATACGCTGTTCCTGATCGATTATATTGAGTAGCCAATCAAAATGTTACTATTCTAGTTTGGTAAACCCCATTGTATTCAATGCCCTGATACTTCACTTGATGCCACTTCTGGAGTTAAAATTTTGATAACATGACAATACTGGTTGATGGAAAATGTTTTCATCAGATGCTACAGATGTAACAAATTACAATACCTGAAAACTTGCTTTAGTAAAACTAAGTTCTGGTTAAAAACAGTAGGCTACTAAAATAATACTGCTCAGTAAAAGATAAATGCAGTTAATACCTTACACCTTCGTGCCCCACATGGTTTATTGTCTTACAGTACTACGCCATCTTGTGGTCACTACGGTGAAGGTTTCTAGAGCTGTTACTGTAGAAACAAAAGCAAAAACAGAGAGAGGTGCGACTGACTCTACCTCATCTGCCTCTGGAGCAGCCCTGCCCTTATTCTGACGCAGGCGTGCACATGACGTCAGCGCGTACGTCCATGTCTGGACTTACGTTTGTTCCGGGAGACGCGTTGGCAATTTCCGAAACACAGCCCTGTCACCTCAGTATCATCCGAGGCCGGGCCGGGGAGAGGCGGGCGTGTGTTTGTTGGATGTAACAGCGACAGGGAGAGGATAGACTGAGACAGAAGACACTCGGACACCGTTTTGACATGAGCAGGTACCGACATTTTCGTTAATATTTCCTCTTAATGGTATTTTTGACGTTTGACCTGTTTGTGTAGCTGTGGTGTTGAGCTGCGGTTAATTTGTTTAACATAATTGACTCTTCAGCTCGTTTTTAAATTAGGCGTTTGTCTGAAATATATACTCTGTAACAGCATTTACCCTCTTGTTCCTCATGTGTGGAATTATCTGTGTTGTTTTGTAGTCTATACAGTTAGTAAGGTTTGTAGCTAAGCTTCTCCTTTACAGACAGCCTAGCCACGCAGTGTCATGTGTCCACACATTTACAGAGAGCCTTTATTTAGATCACAACCTGCCGCGGTTCACACAAATATAACCTCATAAATGTCTCAGTTTAAACGTCCTCGTTCATTATGCCTCAGATTTTTCATGTTCTCTGGAAATGTTAGCTGTCTGGCTGGATAATAATCGAAAATGAAACATCAACAGTAAATTCCCCTTTTTTTTTGCATTTTGAGCATACGGTTATTCTTATTAACAGGGTGGTAGCTTTAATCTACATTATATTGCCGTAGGCTAAAATGGGTCCAGTTAAGTCTAGGTGATACAGATTCAAATTAGAAGTTATGCAAATTTTGTGTGCTGAATTGCAGCACACAATATACAAGCTGTATTCATTTTATCCCAGTAAAGATAAAAGCAAATTCATGCCCAAAATTCACTTTTAATGACTCAAAGTTAAAATAAATCCTAAGTTGCTTAAAAGAAAATGCCAGTCTGTGCTCCTTATGTTAAATAGAAGTTGATATAATTATTTTTTTCTTGGGCAAAACATTTCAACATGTCTTTCAGCCTTTTTTCTCACTCAGTGTTTAATTCTGTATACACTTAAACTCAGCATGGCATCTTCTGTTTAACCCACATTCACATTTAAACCCCAGTCCCAATTAAAAAAGAAACATAATGCATGTTTTTCCCTATTTTTATTGTATTTTATATATTTGATTACACTATAAAGACAACCCAAAAACTGGGACATGGGAAACAAAAAACTTGTGAAGTTGAGGTATGTTTTGATTAGTTCACAGGGAAACAGGTTCATTGGGGAAAAAAAGGTGAGTGTCATGACTGTGGGAACAAGTTCAACAGTTTTGAAACCGCATTTCTTAACAGTGTACAATTGGAAGGAATTCAGGGGTTTCATCGTTTAGTATCGGGATGTGTTAGTGCCCATGGCATGGGTAACTTGCACATCAAGGTACATACAGGTTTTTAAGGAAGAGTGCAGCCATCCAATGGATGTCTTTAGGGATGTCCCTGCTTATTTCAGCAAAACAGTGCTGAGCCACATTCTGCATGTGTTACAACAGTGTTGCTTTATGGTAAAGAGTGCAGGTACACCACTGGTCTGCCTGCAGTTCAGTCCTGTTGACAGATGAAAATGTGTGGTGCATTATGAACCCCAAAATATGACTATGTAGACCCTGAACTCTTGAACGACTGAAGTTGTTGTTCCCAAACAGACAAGGAATGTATCACAGTGGTAAACTTTCCCCTGTCCCAACTTTTTGAATGTGTTGTAGGCATCAAATTTAAAATCAGTGTATAGTTTCTAAAAGGTTTATCAGTTTGAAAATCCCGCCTTAGTAGTGTGTTCACTTGAATTTAGGTTGTAAAGCAGAGATGTCCAATCATTTAAAGCAAGGGCCACATAAAGAAAAGAAACCTTGGTAACTTGGCCACCTTCCACACCTCACTTTTAGTATATTAAGTTCATGTTTTAGGGTTTAGGGGTGGGTTGCCACCTGTTAAGGGAATCTGGGAGGACCAGGCTGTCTCTGAGTCCACCCCAAGTCAGGGTGAGGATGACATTCTTAGAGACGGGAGTCACTGGTGACTTAATTTCACTATCAGACACAAAACAAGAGTGAACTGCCAGAATGTGCCAGTATTAGGACTGTTGGTACTTGAAGGTGAGTATTCCAACTAGGGCTGGGTATTTGCAGCAAACCCACGATAGGATACATATCCCTGAGGCCACAATACGATGCATATCTCGATACACGTAAATTGTGAACATTGACTACACTTTTTACAGAATCCCCAGCAACTTTGTTTTATATTACAAGAAGAAAAAGAACAAGGATGAGTTTTAAATGACTCTACTACTTAAGAACTTTAATTCAAGTCTCCAAAGATGGTAGACACCTAAGTTTGAATTTGGAACATGTGTTTTATCATGTAGCTTGGCTTCTACTTTGAACTGTACCATTGTTAACATTACCCAAAGAGTATTTACAACAACTGTCCAACCATTGAGGCCGTATCGATTCCGTTGCATCCGTATCGATACACGTATCACCAAGGAGTGCATGATGATATTTTGCTGTATCGATATTTTGAGCACAGGCCTAATTGCAACATACTTTGTAAACAGGACCTTGTGATAAAATACAGCAGAAAATGTGCACAGTTGATGATGGTATTTGCTGCTGTAAGCTTAACAACTTTATTCATTCTGTTGTTTTGAGCACAGGCGTATTCAAAATGGACCACGGGTGACATTTGGCAAGAGTTTGGACACCCGTGTTGTAAAAGATTTGCACATCATTGCATTCTGTTTAGATTTACATTTTACACTGCATTATAATCTCTTTAACATTGGGTCTTGTATTTTAAATTAATGCAAACAATATTACCTTAACTTATGTATTCTTATACCAGTGTGCCTTAAACTTGGTGCATTCCCCAGCTCTAGCTCTTTTTACATATGAGCTCATCAGTGTGACCACAAAAATGTATTGAAAACAAGCATTTGTGTTTCACCTCTCCCCCTTTTCAGAGGCCCAGTTAAAAAAAATGTGGCTACATCAATGTCTCTGCCTAAACTCTTAGTAAGCACCTCGTCATCTGTGAGAAAAGAGGATGTAGAGAGAGGAATGAGAGAAAGGAAACTCTCTTCCCCTCCTCCCTTGGCTGCTGTTTAAAAAAAATGTAGCCTCACCTCAAGGCTGTTAAATCTTTTGCTAATTAGAAACAAATGCTTGTCACAAAACCACATTGGTCAAGTTTTATCGATTCTACTACATTCCATCTGGAGACACAGATGTGATGTGTGTTTGTGTCCATTTAATGTGTAATGTCTGAGGGCACAAGAGCATGTTTTACATTTCACATAGGCAGGCACACACACACACAGCAGTGTGCTCCCCTACTGGCTGTGTGTGCTTCCCTCTCATCTATGTTGTGCTTCTAAAACTGCCCCAGGAGATGGAACAAAAGGAGGGTCAACTTGTTTCCCCCGGTCTGCCCTTGCAATGTTGAGCTAAAATGTCACAAGGGCATAATTTTAATGGCTAGAAGCTGCACTGTTGACTAGTCTAGGCAGATAGGTCATCCTGTATTAAGCATGACTGCCTCTGCCAAAACGGAGGACCCAATTACAGGAGGTCTTTTTTCTGACCAAAACTGTCATTTAAGCTGATATTATATTTACATTGTTTTTGTTTGTGTGTTTGCTTGTTTGCAATGCTGGATAAAATGAAGAGCTGTGTGGTGATGCAACAGGTATTGTTCTCACAGCAAGTAGGCTGCTGGTTTGACTCCAGTTTGACTGTGGGATTTGGATGTTTGGGTGTTCTTGTGGTTTTGTGGGATTTCTGTGGAGACTGTAGTTTCCCCTCACCGAACAAAAACCTTCTCATTAGGCAAACTGGTGACTCTAAATTGTCTTTAGATAGGAGTTTGTGTGTGAATGGTTGTCTGTCTTTTTATGTCAGTCATGTAGTTGGCTGGGGACTAGGCCATGGGGCTCCAGGCTCTCACAGTTCTGTGGCGATGATAGTCAATAGATAGTTTGGACAGGATGTCTTGCTAAAGGAGCTGCCTTAATGACAAGGTGCTATGAGTAACTCTGGACACCACAGAAACAAGAAGAGGCCTTAGATGCCAAATGTTTGGCAACTTTAGCGTTTTTAACTAATGAAACGGTGCCTTAAGTGTACAAAAACATCACCAACCTTTCTGGAAATCGTCAAAATATTTTGCTCTTGGTTTTGAATGATTCAAAATTTCAGTGGATTTGTATTGCTCTTTAGTCACATTCAAAACCCAGGGCTGGGTGATGTATCAATTAAACTGATTGAAGCAAACTATCTTTTCCTTTCCAGAAGACTTAGGCCCCATCCACACGAAGACAAACCGAGGTCTAAACGCATACCTTTTTTGCCGAATCTGTGTATCATCTATACGAATACGGCATTTTGGGGGTCTGTAAACAATCATCAAACCAGGTTCCACAGTGGAAAGATTTTGAAATGCCGTATACACAGCTCCGTGATTACTGGCTCTCCGGATCTTTTCAGACATGCTTACGTCATAGTTTCATATTTTCACTTACACGCATGCGCCACATGCGGCAACGACAACAACAATGGCGGCATACGGTGTAGCATATGTGCTGATGAAGCTAGTGACCCTACTATCCCTGTTGCAGCAAAATCTCCTTCTTCTCAATCACCACTGAGTTGAACAAACAATTATCGAGGACACATTACGGCACTTTATGATCACTTTATCAAATTTTTCTTGTTTTTGAATTCTTAAAAATGATTGATGATTTGTTTTAGTCCTTATTTTTCAAAATTTCAGTGATGTATCAATTAGGGCTAGATCCAAACTGATTGAAGCAAACTATCTTTTTCTTTTCCAGAAGACTTAGGCTCTGTCAGGTTTTGCACTGACATTTTCTTGGCTTGTATTTGGTTTTGTCTCAGACTTCTAATGCTGATAAGAGGTTTCCATGTTACATTAATGTGAAAGTGCCGCTTGAAGTTCTTCGTAGACAAGTCTGCCTGCATCTAGACTTCATACTGATCATTTGATGTCAAACTACAGCATGCACTCGAACTGTATGAGGGAAATCCAATTCAGTATGGAATACATTTCAGTAACATGAAAAACTTGTCTTATGTAATTTCTGTATCACTTGGTGTTTTTTCTCGAGGAGGAGAAAAATCTGTCAAAACCGAAAAAGTTCACCGAAAAAAAAACATCTGTGATTTTATTTTTGGCAGTACTGCCCAGCCCTATTATGACCAGCATGAATTGAGAGTGCGACAGAGAGAGGAGAACAATTCATTGTCCTTTTTACAATGTCTGAATTTATTGCATAAAAGTAATAACAAACAACTTTTTTAGTGTTGTCAGAATAAGTTTCTTGGCCTGCTTGCGCAACTTTTGATACAATCAGATGAGTCGAACTCTGGCAGTAAATTAATGGCTTTTGCAAAAATGGCAAATAAAATAGGACACTACTCAGTGATGTCTGCATTCTGATAAATTTATTAAATAATCTCAATCTGCATCATAATTGCAGTGTTGAGTTTTTGCAGTTTGTATGTTTTTCTTTTTATGTGCAGTTCTAGGATAATAACACTGCATAGGTAGATAAGTCCCATGTCTTTCCCTCTAAATTTTGTTTGCTGTTACAGAGGGCCAGAAATATTGAGCTTCATAATTTTTTGTATTTATTTGTAAGGAAGTGTAAATACAAGACTGAAATTCCAAAAATGGTGGACGCTAAAGAAACACCTTGAATAATGAATGCTGTGATGAGTGAGGATGCACATTCCCAAAATTTGCTATTTAGACAGTGCGTAGGTGCTTGCCTGCTTTTATTATTAAAAATGACAAAGAACCCAATATAATGGGTCAAAGTACATGTTTTTTCCAAATTTATTCTGAACACTTTAAATTATATTATCAGTAAGTATATTGATTTTAGTGGTTTTCACAGTTAATAAGGCGATATCAGGAATTGAAACTTTTCTTTTTCAAAGCCATGTCAGCATTAAAACAATAAAACAATATTGCCTTAAAAAGATAATATATTTCCCGGCCCTACTATGTCCACCCTTGCTGGACACGGCTCTGATGGGCCATCAGGACTCTGATGGTCTGTGTTTTGTAACAGGAGACAAATAGATTGGGGGTCAAAGTGACTCCGCTCCAGAGGATCCTGACATAGAGATAACAGCATCAGTCATGAGCTGTTACGTGATCCAGGACATCACACTGTTTACCTGTTTTGATTGAAGGATCCTGTAATTGAATGGTAGTGTTATAAATAGCTGTGGCTTTTTTTCAGGGTGTGATTATACTTCGGAGGTCCTTGAGTCACCATAGCAACTGTTTCCTGTCCCCCATGCCTATTGTAGACCCACAGAGATCAATAGAAAAGCCCTGGATCATATTCAGGCTGTTCAGAATCAAGACCAAAAGAGGCCGTCTGTGTTTGTGAGGCCGTCTGATCATTCCGGTGTTCTGATAAATGTTTGAATATTCAGTTTTCAGGAAGGAGTTGACGTTTGTCGTTCTATACAACAAGCAGGTTATGTCATTAGTAATGGGAGAACGTTTTCCTTTCTCCACCCTCCTATTTGGGTCCCCAGTTTCCTCTGAGATTTCCAGAGTAGTGCACTGACACGTGAGGGGCCTGTGGTGAGTAAATTGTTGGTGATGCTGCCTCAAAGGAATGTTTGAAGGGAAGAGCAGACAGTCCAGCTTCTGAGTCCAGACTGTCTTCTTCTTTGAAAATGTAACGCACAGTCCTTATCTCTCAGAACACTCAAAGAACTATAATGGCCTCATGCAGAGCAGAGTGGTGGATCAGGCGTTTTAAAAATACATCAATGTGTTCCCAAATAGAAAGAGGGACTATACGGTTTGTATTAACTCTGACTCTAAACAAAAAAGCGAAACAGAAAAATGATGTGAAGTCTAATGCTCAGTGCAGCAGTCCAGTTTTTTTTAAAGCGGGGTCCAGTTTTAAGCAATACTAAAAAGTCACAGATGGGCCCTCACAAGATGAATTGATAAACAAACACATATGTTATGCATGATAATAAGACTGAACATTACAATGGTTTCAGTAGGCCTGTCACGATAACAAATTTTGCTGGACGATAATTGTCCAAAAAATTATTGACGATAAAGAATGTTATTGTCAATACTATTTTGAACTGTTTTCCTCATTTTTTCATTAATGTAATTATAATATATGTCAAAATAAAGTGAGTACACCATATCAAAAGCAAGAAACTTTAATTTCTTAAAAGTATTTAATTGTAATTGGAAGGTCAAGATCTTTTAAATAAAATAAATGAAACAAACACTATAATAAATCTAACAAACAAAAAAGAGAAAAAAATCCAATGAAAATTAAATGGACTCTCTTTTAGGGAAAAATGCATGTAAAAAAATGATTATTCTAATCAATACCAAAAAGATATATATACCCTGTCTCTGTAAAGAAAAAACCAAACTCCAATAAAAACACACACACAAATAAAACAATAAATAAAAGGGAGCTTATACAGTTCCTGAATTGTTTTTAACATGCACTTTCCCCCAGTCAATTCGTACCGTCTGTCAAATGTTTGTAACATTGCTGGCCTTTCCACCGAATTGAAGGGCTGCATTTCTTTTGTATTGTAGCGAACGACACTGTCTGTTAGTGCGCCCCATTTTGAGCTGTTTTATTTGCATTTACTTTGCCGACCAAACGCCTCAGTAAGCACTGACTGTTGGGACGGAGACTCCGCTGTACCTCCCCTTCTTCTAAGTCACCACTACTTTCAAACAAATGTGACATATCATCTCGTCGGTGTTCATGAGCTCACACCTTGTTCATTCTGTTTAAAACCAAAATATTCCCACAGCGGGGCAGCCAGCTTAGGAACCGTATCTTTCGTGCCTTCATTCATATTAGGGTTTGTTTCCTCGTTACTCCTCACGACACTCACTTAAGCTTTGTTGTACTGTGTGTACGCGCAAGCGGCACCGCCTCTCCCCCAAAGATTATATTTCTGACAGAGGCTCACTTCGCTATAAATCTGCTAAATCCACTATAGAACCAGCACACCCCGATGTTAAGAAAGATGGACAGAGTGAGACATCTTCTCATTTAGCCTCTTCGGTAGAAAGAGAGGAGGAAAACAAACACGCATGCACGTGTCAGTTTATCGAGGCCTGTAAACTTACCGAAAGTTAGTTTGAAAGTATAAATACTGAAAATGTACAGTTTTCATGTTGGTCGGCCCTGTCAGGTTCTGCACAAGTAGATGTTTAGACTTGTATTTGTTTGTTTTTTATTTTTTTTTATGAGATTAAATTCTGTTTTAGAGAGTTCTGTATTTATTTACAGTGAAAATAGCTCAGCCTTCAGTAATAGTTCTGACAGACCGACTGACTACACGATCAACATTTTGACTATAAGAGGAAAATTCTGTTTTGTTTTGGGATATATTTTAATAACATAAAGGCAAAACTGGACTAATGTTAATGTTGTGTCACTTGGAGTTTTTTTCTGAGAAGGAAGAAATTGATAAAAATTTTTAATTGAGTGTTATTTAAAAAAAAAAATCAGGGTTTTTATTACTTGGCCATATTGCCCAGCCCTACTGTATGTAACCAGAAATATCAAGACATGTTTTTTTGTCCTCATTGTTTTAGCCGTAGACTTCCCTTACATAAGCCTGAGATCACTTTTCTATGTACAGTCTTAAAGTCCTCGGCCTTCACCTCAGCTGTGGGGTGTCCTCTCCTTGGCGTCTGACCTATCAGCAGGAAATCCTCATAATCTCTGCTTGGATTATGAATATTCTTGGAGCCACAGCCAAGAGAGCGTCAGAAGCTGTGGCGTCACCCCCTCCCCAGCCACCCACTCTCCCAGAGCAGTGTCTCTTTTTCCAGATGTGTTAAATCATTTCCTAAAACCTGGCCCGCTGGTCCCCCCAGATCAGAGTGACGCAGAGTTTATGAGCTCACCAGAAAAGAGGAACAAGTGTCTAGTTAAATGTTGAAACATCAAATAGGAAGGAAGATGAAAAACTTGCTAAAACACATAAAGAGTAAGCAGAAACAGCTTTTGAACAGTCCAGGTGTTCAGCCACTTTTATAAACATGAGCGTAGTTAATGAAAAACTAAATTAGACACACCATGAGTTGAACAGACAGGATACACATTTAACACGCAGGGAGAAAATGTCGAATAGAATGTCATGTTAGCCATGCAGTTAAAACCTAAGGGCCTGTAGAGTCTTGTAGTATTTTCTAGTGGTTCCCAACCCTTTCTGTACCACATAGCCGCAGACTGGCCATCATGAGTGGGCCACAGCGATGATTAACAGTCATTCATGTTGAACAGAGTATAACTCAGACTATTGTAGCAGCAGAGAGAGCAATTGGCTTCTCTCTAAACCCCAGTAAACTGACCCTGTAGCTGCTTAACAATAACATTTATGGATCCCATCAGCTGAAAGCCGCCTGTTGACATGGTAAATTAAGTCGCTGCACCTTCTGAGTGTGGGACAATGCTGACTGAGGGCTTCATCCATCAGGCATCAGTCTGAGCTGATCTGATGTTGCCATAGTTTACTGGTGTGTAACTTATTAGCTTAGAATTGAATTGAATCCTTCAACTAGAGGAAGTTGAGCCCTGTCGTGTGTTTGGTCGTGCAGAGTCAAACATATTAACTGTGTCAAAAGGGCAGAGTGCATTTGCATGAGGTGTAACAGTGAATTTAGCTTTGGTTGTATTTTTTGTTCCTCTCAGTGATGGAGACAGAAAGTTGAAGTTAAGTTAAGGGGGAATATGCAAGAATGTAGTCATCCTTTCAAAATAAAGCACAGTCCAATCTCGAATATTTGAGAAAGGCTATCGTGATTAAATATTTGTATTTCTTTACAGCCTGGTACCAAGTGATCTATGGTTTGGTACAAGTTGGGGACCTTAGTTTCACACGTCAAATCATACTCATCAACTTTTGTCATTGTCCCATGTGGTCTAAATGGCACGTCTATGCTGTGGTTTTTACCTCCACCGAGGAGGTTCTATTTTTGGCCCCATATGTTAGTCTGTTTGTTTGTTTGTCCCTTTATTTGTTAGCAGGATTATTCTACTATAAACTCCTAAAACTACCACAAGAATTTGTTTGTTTGTCTGTCCATCTGTGAACGAGATAACGCAGAGTTTTTAACAGATTTTGGTCAAGTTTTCAGGGAATGTTGGTCGCGGTATGAAGTGATTTGATGTGGGTGATTATCCAAAGAAGCAGATCCAAGAATTTTTAAAAGGATTTGCTGTCATTCCAAGATAGGGCATTTTTTCCTGTTTACCTCTGCTAAGGAGGTTATGTTTTTAGTAGCACATGCTTGTTTGTTTGTTAGCAAGATAACCCAAAAACTACAGGACAGACTTTGCTGAAATTTTCAGGAGACTTTGGGAATAAAACTTACAAATGATCAGATTTTGGTTTTGAATCCAAACCAGCTCTGAACAACCTTTCTCAGAACACCCTTGACTTTGAGTCAATTCCTCTAGCACATGAGCTCCTGGGACCAAGTTGGCTTATTTAATCATTTTTGGGGTCAGAAGAACACCCATGTGCAAAAATTCTAAAAATGGATTTTTCATTATATATCCACCTTAAAGTAAACATTTAACTTTTCGCAGTCATAGCCTTTACAACGAGTGAAAAGTCTTGTATACATAAGGTATAGCATGTTGAACATGTTCTACTCTACTCTTTATCCAGCGCTGGTCAGTGTGCTCCATTTGTTTAAGTCCAGTCCAGTCCAGGAGCCACATTGATCAGATAACCATAACCATTGTAATAATGACCCTACACAGACATCTTACTCTTCTCTTAAATTATTGCTTTGGTTTTTTTCTGTAATGCCAGTTGTCACTATTTGCAAAAGTAGCTACACCCTTTCACATTTCAAGCTGTGCCTCTTCCATTTAAGAGTTTAACTTATTTGTCTGGTGTTGTGTTTCTCCATGTATTCTAGTTTTTTTCCTTCAGTTAATCTTGTATTGGGTCCGTAACTCAAATAGGTTTGCTTGGTTCCCTCACAAAAATTCAAACTTTAAGTATAAAAAAGTCCATCCACATATGCACAGAAACATAACTTTTTAAATTAATTTTGGTGAACTGAAAGGGTGAATTCAAACAGCTGCTTTTCCCTCCAGACTCCACTCTGAACATTGACCTGTTTAGTAAATTCCCCTTTTACTGGCTCCTAAGCAAACTGCAGGACAGCTTGAAGAACAAGTGTTAACAAGTAAATCATCACAAGAAATGATTGTCCAGCTTCGCTAAATCAGCACAAGTCTAAAAATGTGTGGAGAAAGTCTTTTAGAATATATCCTGAAACACCTGGATTTCTGCATGAACCCTGAACACACGAATCCCAGCTTTCAAAAGCTTGTGCACTTTAGTCAATGATCTATCATGACCTCAGAGCAGCAGAATGAAATGACCGGCCTGTTTGCCCCATTTGGACTTACAAATAAAGACAGAGCTGTTTTTTTTATCTTCTCATGTGAGGAATGAGGGAAATGTTAAATCTAGATTTTCATGGTTGTTTAGCTATAAGATAAGAGGGGAATGCGCTGAGCCTGACTCTACATGCCAGAGGCAAAATAGCTGCAACAAGTCACATGCAGGTTTAATGCACATCCCGCTCCCAAGTCCTGGACCATAAACGGGTCTTTTTACAGATTTTGTGAAATTATATATTACAGCGTCATATACTTTCTTGTGACTGTATTTATGCCTTCCGTTTCATTTGAAAAAGAAGATCCCATGCTTCCTATCAACTAAACCATCACACTGTGTCTTTATTTATTGTTGTTTGAGAGCGCCTATGTGCATTCTGTTCTGTTGAGCTAATGGATTTGCTGTGAGGCTAATATAAACATGTGTTTGTTCTCCACAGGTTGCTCTGACATGGACAAAGAGATGATTCCTAAATTTTCAACTAAAGACGAGGAGGTTGATTACTGGAAGTCCCAAGCTCTCAAATATAAGAAAAGGTAAGCAGTGTGGGTTATCTTTGCATGTTGGTAGGTTTATTCATGACTTAAACGGTTTACTTGACTGCACCAGAAATGTTCTGATTTTTATTTAACTTTTTGTTCAGGAGAAGTTGGACCAGGAATGATCTACTTAAAATTAAAAATTGGCTCTTTTAGATGTTTTTGTCAAAATTTTAATACTTATCTCAGTTTTTGGAAAGATAGTTGCAACAACAGCATCATTTTAAACTTTGTTAATACAAGAGTAAAAATCCAATTATTGAAAACACTGATGAAACTCTGACAAAAGTCTTATCCACCCTATCGTAGGGCAAAGAATGTGAATGGAGACATGGTTCCAGTTGAGAACTGATTCTAGCTATCAGTTTAGTTTGAGGTATCAGTATATTTGCCGTCATGCTGATCAGTGCCTTCTGCTTAGTTTCTTGTGCCTTGGTAAACAGTAATGCCACACCTACACAGGAGGCAGTTAGCATGAATGACAACATGGAAGTCAAGGAAGTTGCTTCATTATACACAATGTTATGCCAAAGTAATGGGATGTTAGCTGTGTTATTCTAAACAGCCCATGTTTGTCTTAATCTAATTTACTAATATGTTCATACATTCATTTCTTTGACTCCTGATCCACCTGTATTCTCAGTATGTGACAGACATCTCTTTGAGCTCCTGTAGCTTTAAGGCAGAGTGACTGGTCTGCTCCATGGTGATTGAGCAGCTCACTGCTGATCAGGGCTATGTTGTCAATGACTCAGCATTCATTCTATGATCTATTCTGAGCAATGGGCTTTACTGTTTATGAAACAATGGTGGAGTGTTGCACTTCTATGCCGCTTCAGGAGGGCCTGGGGATAAGCCGTGCAGACACCTACTGGTGCCATAAACAGAGGGGAGAGGGGGAAGTCCTCATGCGGTGGAGTTTCTGTTTTGTAAATAAACTCCATCATGTAGAGTAATGTTTGGAAAACACACTAAAGGGCACGTAAACCTGAAAAAGCATGAACCACAAACCACCTACCTTCAAAAACACTACTTTTCAGGAGCCTTACTTGATAAATGAATACTGTCCTAATGACGCATTACTTTTTGTACTTCATTTTGATTTTAAGTGGATAAGACCCACTCACCAACATGTAAGTTGACCAGTAGCACTGTTTATTGAAAACATGAAGGAGGTAGGGGGTTTGTGCCTGACAGTGATGATATGCAAAAGAACTGTGATATGCAAAATGTCCCAGCCCTTATTTACAGAACTGCTAGTCAAATAAGCCTTAAAGTGAGGTTATGTAACACTGTGCCCTGGTTTATCCTGTGAAGTGTCCTGAAAAAAGATGTTGAACTGATGGGATGTAGCCCGCCCCACCCGCCACAAAAAAACCCTCCAAACTTCAAACTGTACGCAGACTCTACCGGGGCAGCTGAACTCTCTCACTCTTATGTAATAAAATGATGCAAATTTGCTGAACATGCAGTTTTGTCTGTAGTCAAGACAAACACAAAAACATCATTTCCATCCAAACTTTAGCGCATTGCTCTCTGTAATGTTGGAGTGGAGCGTCTGCTCCAGGAGACACTGTGGAAAGAAAATGACCAGATGAGTTGGTTTTGCAATCATCGCCCTCAGAGGCTGTGGTATGCCCTGCAGGAAGTGATTCAATCATCAGTCTCTTCAGCCCAGACCACAGCCCGCTGTGTGGTGTAGTAGGCAGAAGTTTTGCATGTGTTTGGGGTTTGAACTCTTTTGGGGTTAAAGGACATTTTTCTGCCCAACTTCAGAGCCAAATGCAGCACAGAGAGGGTTAAAGGTTTGGTGGCTTTCTGAGAAATTCCAGCTGTGGGTATCTACGTGGAAAAACCTCCACCCCTGGAAAAAAAAGAACACTAAGTATTGGTTCACTGGAACTTGGCTCATATGTTTTTGGGATAAGTTTTCTCAGGATACTTTCACAGGAGGCAGCTTGATCCATGTAAGATATTGGAAAGTTATCTCGATTATGTAATATGTTTAAACACAAGGCTTTACTTTCTCTTTGCTTTTCAGGCTGGCACAGTTGATGATTAACAAAAAAATGACCCCAAAAGCTTTCGCGCAGAAGCTGTTTGTTCTTTCAGACACGGTGGGGTGCAGATTTTAACATAAATTCAAGAAATGTAGATTTTCTATTAGTCTAATATATCTTTATGTTTTCAGCTTCTGAAAGTGAGACCAGTCCTTAAGGGCAGTAGAGCAGTCATGGGTCATTCCAGACTTTTTCAAACATATATAGAAGCAATGATTTTTGCTGTAAATTTTTTTCAGTACCTTTTTCATAAAAAAAAAAAAAGTTTTATAAACCAATATTTTTTTCATCTGGCTTGGGAGTTTGGTTGTCACTATTTTAGAATTGTAAACTTTGATACATTTTGATATTTGATACCTGTTATACTACCGAGGCGATACATGAATAGTACCTCAAAAAGATCTTTTATCTGTTTTTTTATTGACAGGAAAGAGTGATCTGTTTTGTGAGGTTTATTGCTTTTGATACTATTAAATGGAAGCAGTCTTTGTATCACTTTAAAGAATGGTATTGAAAAAGTATCAAAGTCTTGATTTTTTTTCCGGAGCTGTCTTTCTGCCGTTGTGACCTGTTTGTTAAGGTTTGTGTTGTTTTCTTGCTTCAGGCGGTGCACCACATTTCCTTATATAAAATGTGATATGTCCAAAAGGCACATGTTAAGAGAGCAGCTCTGAAACCCAAACAGTGTTTTGTAAATATCCGATTACAGATACTTCCTTCCTTATTTTTTATGTTGGCTACATATTTCTGTGACTGTCATGTTGTCATCAGGAGCATCACTGAAATACTCGCACTCCTGAGGTTAGATATTCACTAATAGAGGCTGACACTGTAAATCAATCAAACATGTGATCAGTCCTGATGAAACTCCTTTAATTTTCAGTTTTATTCCCAACAAGTTCAAGAGTTTAAGGATTTTCAGCGTCAAGAAATCGTATTAGGACGGTAACTTTGTCATAGAACAGTTCTATCAGCTAAGAATGTCAGAAATACCCTGGTGCAGGTTAGTGCTCTGTGAGCACTTCTAGCTTTTAATCCAGTGAACAGTTTTTATGAAAAGTGTAAAATTTAGTTAACTTTCATTTTGATTTATTTTGAAAATATATGAATAATTTAAATATGTTTTAAAGAAACTGTCAGTTATCTATAACTCCTTGCAGGGAGCTGAGATTATTACAGAAATATTTTAAATTTTTTATGTTGTTATGGTAGATTTTTTAAAGTGTTTTCTTCCTGTCAGATTGACTGAACATGTTAGTTAACCTGTGGGCCACTGAGTGAGGAAAAGTCACAGGACTGCTAGTTGCCCACCCTTATTCCTGTATTCGTGTACATGAGTTGATTTTTTTTCTTTGTGTTAAACAAAGTAAAAAGGGTAAATTGAGTTTAGATATGTCAGCATACAAGGTCTCACAAATGTATTACTGCACAGGTGCAGACTTTTCATCTGCAAGTCTTTCATGAAGTCAAACATTTAATATCATTTTTACACACCGATGTTCATCTTCACACATATGGAGCATTTCTGGTTGCGTAAAGCCATGCTGAGTGTGAAAGAGGGCAAACCAGAGTGTGAAAGGGAAGTCATCGGGCCTGCAGTGTGCTGATGAAGCAGCGGCTGTGCCATTGGTATGTGAGGAACGACCCCGGACAACAACTGATTCATGGGTTCCACGGTCACTGAGAGGCCAGTTCACCAGCACGAGTCAGCTGATCTGAGGGGTTACCACAGTGCTACCACAGTGTCATCATGTGTGCGCGTGTGTAAACATGGACAGGAACAGATCACACCTCCGTTCAGGGTTGTTGACACTCTAACACTCTGCACTTGTGAATACCAGACACTTGTTTAAGCTCGAAAAGTGCAGACAGAGAGATTTCAACTGAAGCTGCAGTGAGCACAACAGAGCGATTCATGTACATATCATCACACACAACGAGTCAACGCAACAAATACATACAGCATTTCATACATAAGGTCTTTCTCCTTTTCCTTAAGAGGGTCAGGTAAAGGTTTTGGATGTCATGTTGTAGATATAAGCTATAAAAGTCTTAAGTTTAGCATGAGAGAGATACATTTTTCTGCCTTCATTGAGTGGTGTGACTACTTTAACAGATGTATCCTGTAGATAGTTTTTATGATTGCTTTTTTATGTCATGCTGAAATCTTCATTAAATCCAAAATCAAACCCCCATTTCAGTGCTCTGGAGAACAAAATTGAGCATACCAAAACAGAGCACAAAGATTGAACTATGCCAAAGTCTACTTTTATAATAAAAATGTGCTGTGGTTTTATCATTTCAAATGTGTAAATGATGCTGAAATTACTGACTAATTACAGACAATAGAACGTCAAGTGTTATGATTAAGCCCTGGGATTATACCATGAGAGTTTGTGCTCAGGTTGGACAGTTTGGTCAAATATATGAAAGCAGAGTTTTGCACACACAGATCTGATTTTGTTTGTTTTGTTTTGCTCCTATTTTTGTCTAAAATGTGGCCTGTATCAGACTCATGTTTGAACGTGAGCGACCCTCACATGAAAGTAACCCAAATCTGATCAGAAAAGATCAGACTTCACGTGACTGAGAAGATCAGATGTGAGTCAAAGGAGCTAACATACTCGATTAAAGTCACGTTTACCTGCAGCGTGATTGCTGCTTGAATGACTGAAATGTTTCTGCAGTGTCATTTGCAAGATGTTAGCTGCCAGTTCTGTCAGCTTAAACATGAAAATGCTCGATAGTGGATGCCTGTTTTTTTTTTAAACTGTGGTATTAAAACAGGTTTCTGATTTCTAGTGTTTACCACAAGTTTAGTATTATTTACAACATCTGTAAAAATAATTTTAAATTGTAAAAAAGTCACATATTGCGTTGAAGTCAGTCACAACTTGTAACAAATTTAATCAATTATCTGGCAATGTCTTAAAGGGACTGTGAAGAGTTTCTAAGTAATTACAAAAAAGTCTCACTTTTAGATGTACGCCTGATCAAAATTCACACTTTAAGATGAGTTTTATAGCATCAAAATAGGTTATCTATAAATGCTATTCCTTAGCCTTCCGGTCGGGTCGGACAGGGCTGGACTGGCCTGGATACTCAACTTCGGGAACAAGACGATTAAAACTAGAGCAAGTGTATATTATTCTGACACAACTTAGAGCACTGGGCTGAAAGTAGAGATATATAGCCAGCTACAAAACTACGATACTAAGTTTTCCAAAAATTGCTTGTTGTCACACATCAAAAACTACCGCTACGTAACTAGAAAGAGATACATTACCTCGTCGCTTTGCATCCTGCAAGTTGTTGAAAAAAGAAGTTGTAAAGCAATGCAGAGTTCTGAGGAAGGTCTGAGCTGCATTATTATTAGCATCATGTCTTTTGGTGCGTTCCAGTTGTAGTCAGAAGTAGGAATTGAAAAGAAGGAAACTGCAACTGGAACGTACTCCGAAGTCGGAATTTCTTACTGGGAACTCGGTGAAACCTCGCCACTCCCGAGTTGACAATCGAAGATGGATGCCCCCAGTGTGAACAGTTATTTAGCTCCTGTAATAATCAATTTGTTTGCACTTCTGACTGGGGTGTGTCGCTCTAGATCAACTGTATACATAGTATTGTTAGACTTATATTTACAAAAATTTTGCCATAGTGATAATCACATTCTTCATGTGATATTATTGAACAACAACGCACAGCGTGCTAACAACAGCTAACAATAGCCTGGTAGATCAGCATGTATTTTTCCCTCTTCAACTGGAAAGCAGAGAAGTCGAAGATGATGTCACTTCCAGTTCCGAGGTTACTGGAACGCAGCATTACGACAGTCGCTGTGCGTGCTCATGGGTAGCAGAGTCTTTATGTCGCCGCAAATAGATTCTCCTCATAGCATCTTTAAAACTGAATATGAAGGGTATGATTAAACAGAAGTTTAAAAGCAGTTTGAGAAAACGTATCATATATTATATACTGCATATCAGTGTCATATATTATCTATTATTTTACAATAAATGTAATCACTTTATATTGTAGAGGCTTTTAAATGACTGACTGATTGTATTGAGATATCTGTGTGGGGTGGATTAAGTATTGTTGAAGGTTTTTGTGAATTCTGCTTTAACTCAACGATCTGATGATAGAAATGGATGTAAGTGAAATACAAAGGAGCAAAAATACCAAGTATAATTTTGTCATAAAAACTGATCATACTAACATACGTGTATATTACAACTCAAACACATTAATAACGCATAATTAAATGTGCTAAAATGTAAGCAATTTTTTTACCTGCAACATAATGCTGAGCATCCACTTGTTCTTGGCATAGCAATATATCTTGTCTGGGTTTTTTTATGATAAATTCATACTTAGTCATTATATGTATTACTTTTTATATTTTAATGCTTCATAAAAACATCTGTAGAAACAATTATAGCAAGATAAGATCTTCACTTGCTTTAATATAAACAAAACATATACCAACAGTATAGATTATACAGAAATATATCTTTTATACATCTCAGTTAGTGAAAAAATAAGCTACAGTTTGACTATTCCTGTCTTCTGTCTGCTATGATTTTATCTTTGAATTAGTTGTTGGTGTTTTTTCTGATGAGAACGCGATACTGTCGATTAGCAAGGCAGGAGAAATGAAATCGAAGGACTTGAGGTATTTGTAAAGCTTGACATCAAGTGAGAGTGATTCTTTTTAACAGCTGCTATAAATCTCAGCTGGAATTGGTTTTCATTCCCTGTCCATATTCTCTGGTGTCTGTCTGTTTATCTGTCTGTCTATGAGCAAGGTTACCCAAAAAATCCCCTGCAGATTTTATTAATATTTTCAGGGAATGTTGTTCATGGGATAGGAGAAAGCGATCGGATTTCGGTGTTTTGAAACAGGATGCAGATCCAGTAACACTGTGTGATAGGGCAGTGCTCCACATTGTTCTTATAAATGATAAAAATGAGGGAAAAACCCTGGTGAAGGTTTTTGCTTCGACTGTATAATAAATGTAAACAATTCATTCACAATTTTTGAGCTTCTATATTTATTGTTAACGCTCATGTTGTTATAAAAACAAACTTTTGTTTCTCATGCAGTTAAGTGACAGCCCTACTTCTACTTAAGATTAAGACACTCCCTATCTAATGTCAGTTTCCTTCCTACTGGCACTGAAGTGTTTGCTTGACCCACACCATGAATCATGTGTGTTTTTAGACTCTCTCCACAGGATTGTCCCTGTCCCCTTCACACATACATCCTGTTTTCTTGCCTTTGTCCTTGTCCTGTTTCTGCACCCTCTCATTTTCCTTGCACTGTGGACCTTTGACCCCTCTCACAGCTGAGGCAGCCCTGCAGCAGGCCTGTTTTTCTGAGCTCCTCCTGAGCCACCCACTGTCACTGAACAGCTGTCTCTGTAGAGCTGTATATTTAGAGTGCTGAACTCCACAGTGCTGAGCCGGGCACTGTTTCCTGTGCTGCAGAGGAAAATGTACAAACACTGACCGACTTTTTAAGCCATTTTATTTCTGTCCATTAAGGATAAAGCTGCTAGAACATACCTGCTCCTGGCTCACCTCACAGGACAAAAGGCAGCGAGTTTTCTAGTCCTCCTGCCTGCGTGGGGTCAATGGCTCAGGCAGCTTTTGTTACTGAGTGGTGGACAGTGAACGCTGGGGCTGACACTCATTGTTAATGTGCGTTTGTGTCGTGCAGCTGCCAGGATGCTCAAGAGGAGCTGCAGGAGTTCCAGGAGGGGAGCCGAGAGCTGGAGGCAGAGTTGGAGGCTCAGCTCGGCCAGGCTGAGCACCGCCTCCGAGACCTCCATAGTGAAAATGAGAGACTGAAGAACGAGGTGACCAACCTGAAGGTAACTGCTGTTTCTGTGTAGCAAGGTCATAAGAGCGATGGGGGTGCAGTGCTGAAACTGCCATTATGAAAACAGACATGTGCATTTTAATAAGTATGTTTAGAGAAGTATATAGAATATACACATTTCTATTGTCTAAAGTACTTGCTTGTTATTTGTGTGTTTTTGTTCTCTCTGAGGTTTATATGACAAATGGGGTTGTGCTTGCAGAGATTTATTTATCCATTTAATTTGCATTTGTTTGTAAACCAGGGTTTTTACCCATGTATTTATATTGTTTCCAGGAGTACTGACACCTGGTACTGAATCATGATTTTGATTACCACCACCAGGAGGTTATGTTATTGCTGGCGTCTGTTTTCTTTTTTTTCCTTGCTAGTTTGTGTGTTTGTTAGTTAGTTTGTTTGTTTCTCTGTTAGCAAGATAACTCAAAAAGCTATAGACAGATTTTGAGTACATCTTCAGGAAATGTCCAGATTGGGACAAGGAACAAATGATTAGATTTTGGGAGTGATCTGGATCACCATCTGGATCCGCCATGACGAAAAATGCGATTTTCAAGCATAAAAATTTAACTAAAATAGATATCATAATGAATCCAATTGTTAGTGGTATGTTTTCATGGTCAAGGAATCTAAATATTTAGATGAAATAAAGGTAGGACTAATATTTTTGGTGAAAATCACAATATGGGTGAGGACTGTGGCGCTGGCGGAGGTCTGCGCTCTCCGAGTGCTTTTCTAGTTAATTGTTGGATCTGATTTGTAAAAAAGGGGCTGGACCAGATAAGCTCTCTGCTTCATCCTTTCCTTTCTTAACCTGGTTGTTTTGTTGACATTCATGTGTTTGTACTCACATGTGTACATTAATTGATGGACATGCAGATATGTATATTTTTGACTTTGTTTGTTTCTTCATTTTAAGTTTGAGATCAATAAAGAAAAAGACAGAGTGAAAGAAAATATAAATAATGAGATTTGATTTTTAGCTCTTGCTTAGTTTTTCTTTTGTCCTGAGGACACTTTTATGGTCATTATCTTTCAGTACCATTGAACTAATGCAGTAACTGAAGGATTACCTGATCTCTGTTGGATCCTGAGTACAAGGTTCAGGGTCTTCTTTGTTTGTTGGTCCTGTTGAAGTCCACTCTTAGGAAATCCTCCAGCTCTCCTTAAGTGGATGTTGGGATTAGGAGGAGGTAAATAGAAAACGACGGGGACAGATCTGCTTTTAATCCCTGCAGGCATGAAAAGCTCTTTGAGAATCACATCATTCTTGTGTTAACATGCAGGATAACTGCCTAAGCTGCTGCACACATAGCAGAGGAGTATTGTTAATTTACACATGGTCTAACATATTAGTGTATGAAAAACAAGCTGTGGTAATGAACCAGAGATCATTAATCATGTTTTCCTGTCACTGAGCCTCTGTGGGCACAACATGGACATGCAGCTCTGCCACAGGGTGACTGTGAAGTCCCACAGAGCAAACAAGCCAAAGGGCCTCATGCCACAAAGAGTGTTAGAAAGTGAAATAGGATGCAGAAGATCATCTTTATTTTAGGTTTATTTTTTATGAATTATTAGAATTTAAAGGCAACAGTAGGGGATTTAATAGGTAAATTAAATTGTAAGTGTTAAAGTAGAGCTTTCAAACTGCACGCATCAGCCAACGGAAAGCTGAGGTGTATTCATCAAGTTTTTGACCTCTACGCTCTCTGTTGAACTTTTTTAGGAGAAGCTGGAGCAGCAGTATTCTCAGAGCTATAAGCAGATCTCTGTGCTGGAGGATGACCTTGGACAGACGCGCAGCATCAAGGAGCAGCTCCATAAATATGTGCGAGAGCTCGAGCAGGCCAACGATGACCTGGAGAGGGCAAAGAGGTGAGACTGGATTCATTTGTAGGTCATATGGGTAAAACTCCTATGAAGTGAGGATTTTTAAAAACTGAGTTTGGGTAGTCTTTGTGTGGACAGAGGACTTATAATTCAACAAGGGAAATTAATAAAAGGAGAGACTGAGACATTTTGCTTCAAATAAAAAATGTTAATACTGAAGTTAATGGACTGAACACAGACTCCAGCCCAGTTTCTGCTCTTTTTCTAATAGCAAGTTAAAGCAATTTTACTGGTTATTTGTTCCTTCTTAATACATTTTATTGTTTTCAATGTTTAACAGAAACAGGTACAGCCATTTCCAGCTTATTTCTAAAGTAGTATTGCTGTGTTTAATGTTTTTCTTGCAGCTTTTCTCATATTTGCTTGTGAATATCTCTCTCACTCTCCCAACTTTATAATTATATAGGAATTTTGGTTGTTTTGAAGAAGCAAGAATAAAATATTTTTTCTTTACATGCTTTTATTGGTTCTTAATGATGAAGATAATTTGGGAACCCTGAAATATTTGAAATAAAAATGGCTTCAACCTTCTTTTTATGGCACAGTTAATGAACAGTCAGTATTTTAATACTCTGATATCAGCCCAACAATGTCATATTATACAGTTCACTTTTATTGTGCACAGGTGATAAAATAATGGAGGCCGAGTGAAACAAAGAAGCCACATCAATGCTTTCTAAAGTGAAGTGTTTGGTTGTTAGCATTTTCCTCTCTCTCATACTCATGAATTACCCTTCTCCTCTTAATGCAGAGCCACTATAGTGTCTCTTGAAGACTTTGAGGGACGTTTAAACCAGGCCATTGAGAGAAACGCCTTTCTGGAGAGCGAGCTGGATGAAAAGGAGTCTCTCCTCGTGTCAGTGCAGCGGCTGAAAGATGAAGCAAGAGGTAAAGAATAAATCAAAGAGTCCCCTCTGCCCTTTTGAAAGGATTATGCCTCCTGTGTTTGGATTAATAGAGGACAACTTCATGAGTTTGAGACTTTCTTTTGCAGACCTGAGACAGGAGCTGGCAGTACGGGAGCGGACTACAGACAGGATGTCAGCACCCAGCTCGCCCACTTTAGACATCGACAAGATGGATTCTGCTGTACAGGCGTCTTTATCGCTCCCGGCTACACCTGTAGGAAAGAACATAGAGCACCCTTTTATCCCCTCTAAAGGTCAGGGCGAACTCATCTTACCCTTTATTGTCCATTTAAAGGGACATTTCCTCATGTGTTTACATGTGATTTACATTGTTTTTTTTTGTTTTTGGTGTTTGTGCAGCATTGACCAATGGCTGTGGCAACTCGTCCCTCACTCCATCTGCTAGAATCACAGCTCTTAATATTGTTGGTGATCTCCTGAGGAAAGTCGGGGTAGGAATCGTTCCCTTTAATTTCAACATCCTCCTTTATACATATGGTCTGCTTTATAAAGTTATTATAAAGTTGAAATGTAATTAATAAACTGAATACAGAACAGAGTCCTCAAATACAAACAAACAAAGATGTCTCTGAAGCTAAACTCTGATTTTGTTTTTGTCTTTGTAAACAGGCTTTGGAGTCAAAACTTGCCACCTGTAGAAACTTCGCCAAAGACCAAGCAGCAAGGAAAAATCACCTCAAAGACAGCACGCTCATCAACAGCAACGCCACCAAGTTCTCTCACTCTCTACATACGACTTATTTTGACAAAACGTGAGTGTTGTTACGTCTCTTGAGACCAGAGCAGGCATATTTGGACAAGGAAAACACACATTTCAATATTTTCTTGCTGGAAATGTTTTTAAAATACAAACCTCAATTTCAGTTTGACCCATATTCAGTTGAAAACACCACAGAGATAAGATAGTCTATGTTTAAATTGATAAAAATGTATATATTTTTTTAATTCACTCGTTTTAAATTTGATGCCTGCATCAGGCTCCTAAAAGCTTGCACAGGGGCATCTTTACCACTGTGTCAAATCACCTTCCCTTTTAACAATACTCAATAAGCATTAGGGACCTAAGGATTCTGAATTGTTGAAGCTTTTTCAAAGAATTCTGGGGGAATTTCTGACAGATCTGGACTGCAGGCAGGACAAAAAATATTGCTTGAGTGGTGGCATATGCTGCTCCAAAACTTATATGTACCAAATTTTCTGACTATAAGTTGCAGTTGGTGTCATAGTTTGGTTGGTCGCGCAACCTAAATAACAAAATATACATAATTTACCATGTTTTTACACATTAATTCATACTGACTGACATGAAACAAGGAAAAACATTACCATTTATAGCCAAGAGTGGGCACTCTAGGCTCGGCTAGACATAAACAAAATGCCTCCAAAAAATGAAATCCCATTCTGCAGATAACAAACTGCAGAGAGTAAAATATTCAGTGGTAATCAAGCAAAAATAAAGTTTGAAGTGAGTGAGAAATTTGTAAAGGACTGGCAAAAAGCAGAGGTTAATCTAACTGCAATGAAGAAAATGAAGAAAGCTAACACTGCTGCATCAGTGGTGTGTAAATGGATATGGAAGGACGTGAATGTGTTAGCTGAGGCTGATGAACAACTGTCATGGAAACTCCAACCATCAGTGAGTAAATGAGGGAGTGAATGGGTGTGAATGTGCATGTTACCCATGCCATGGGCACTAACACACCCACATACCATCACAGAGGCTGACTTGGAACTTTGTGCTGATAAAAACCAGGATGGTCCTTTCCTCTTTAGCCCAGAGGACAGGACATCCATGATTTCCAAAAGTATTTTGAAATGTGTACTTGTCGGATCACAGCACTCTTTTCCATCTGGTGTCAGCCCTTCTCAAATGAGCTCAGGCCCAGAGAAGACGGAGCAGTTGATATGACTTTTTCTTGTAGATGCAGCAATAGACTGTGTTAGGCAACACTGGTTTTCCCAAGTGTTTGAGTCGATGTGTTAATGTCATACATCTTTACAGAAGGATGTAGGTGATTGAAGGTCACAGGAAGTGAGTCTTGTTCTTTAGCCTTGCTGCTTACGTGCACAAATTTCTCTAAATTTTTTGGTGATATTATGAACTGTAGACAATAAAATCCTTGAGTTCAGAGGAATTGTACATTCAGACAGGTTGGTTTTAAACTTTTGGACCATTTGCTCACTCAGTTGTTAAAACTGGTGAACCCCCCCTCGCCCTGTCCTAGCTTGTGAGTGACTTAGTCTTTTTATACCCAATCACCTGTTTTACCTGTTCACCTGTGAAATGTTCCAAGCAGGTGGTTTTGAGCATTCTTCAACTTTTTTGACCTCAATGTGTTGCAGGCATCAAATTCAAAATGAATGAGTATTTGCTAAAAATGACAATAAAGTTATCAGTTTGAACGTTAAATGTATTTTTCTGTGTAGTGTATTCAATTGAATGTAGGTCAAAAATGATTTTCCAATCACTTCTTCTTTTTTTTTTTTGTTTTACACACCACAACTCCATCGAGAATGGGGTTTGTATCTTAAAGCATGGGTTTATTTTCCAGCCTTACTTGATACTTGTCCCATACACAGAGGTAGATATAGTGCAGGTTATTTTGTTGATGATATATTTGCTGTCCTACAGCTCGGTTAATGGATTGGACCCCAGCTCTTTGACCTCCATGGCTTACCCCAGATCTGGTCACCCCACAGGCAGCTGCGGTGTGAGCATCCAGCGTGACCTCCACCAGGCATGCTGCCTTTGAGTGTGTGAGGCATCCCCCAGACCACGTTAACCTCCACCAAATACAACATGGGAACAGAGAGGACACTTGAAAGACCATGACATTGTGTGCTAAGCTTGTATGTGTGTGTGTGTGTGTGAGAGAGAAAGACAGTAAGACTGATGTGTGTGTGTGTGTGTGTGTGTGTATTTTTGCCTGTTTGGGATTGTGCATTTTTGAACGTGATGTGTGAAGGAGAGGTTTGACTTTAACACGACTTTGCCTCCAGGTTATTGCTCTTAATGCATCCTTATGTAGGTGTACAGTGATGTGTGCATATCAAGGCTGAACAATATTGGAAACTTATTACATGGCAGCATTTTCCAGCAGTGATATTTATTAGTTTATTTGATTTAAGTTGAACAGTTAAACTAGTTGGGTCTTAAAACTCATATTTAATCAGACTGCAACTCGCTGGAAGCTAAACATATGCAAAAGTAAAGGAGCGACATGTTTAAAGAGAGCGATGGGAGCAATGCTTTTCAGCTAAAACTTTATTCTAGGGATGTTTAAATTTGCCATACCAGTTTGTATGCTGTCATTAATGTGAAAGGGCTATTTGGGTTATGGCAGTCAGCTTTATCCATAACAGGAAAGTACCAGCATTGAAGCAAAAAGGGTCAAAAGCACTGCGATAACGAGTGAATTTTAGCAAATAAGCTGGGAGAAATACCCTGAAGAAACCCTCAGGATAAGTGTGAACTGTGCTATCACCATACCCTAACCGAGGGAGAGCGTCAGATGTGGCCTATGGTCCGCACTGCATTCATTTGAAATGTAATTCCCCACCCCAGGTTTCCCCTTGTGAGCAATTCATCAAGTGCTTTGACTGGAAAGGTCAAGAAAGTGGCATGTAGTTTTTGACAAGTTGTTGATTCAAAGGATCGTTAATGCTCGGCTTTCTGTGAGCCCAAGTTCTCAAACATTGTTAAAAGTGAAAGTAAATCATTTCACTCACAGGAATAGATGATTACTCCACTATCTCCCTGAGGTTTAACAAATTTATTCGCTCTGCTGAGTGAGAAAAATCATAGAAAATCAAAAAACCTCCCCTTTCCTCACTCCTTGTCCATGTCCACTCGAGCAACAGAAAGGAAAGTTGAAACAGGGTGTTGAGGCAAAAATGTTGCAACACATTAAGCTAACAGATGATTCCATGTAATCAGCCTAAATTTGTTATGTATTACAATCAGTTAGGACACAAGAGAACTAAATGCTTTGTTTCCTCTCTAGCAAGCCCTTTTACTTTGGATCCACATCCTTGCATATGTGTTTTTGCACCTGTAGCGCACTGCTAAAGTAGTGCTAACGTAAAGCAGCTTGCTACACTGAAGGACAAAGCACTGTTATTTATTTTTTGCTTTCTATGGGCTGTTGCTCAAATAAACTAGTAAAATTAATCTCAAAGATAAATAGAAAACTCTTTCTTCTGGGATGTCAGGCTACCCCTACCAGCTCTGTATTGCTGCTTTTTTCTCTAATTAAGCTGCAGTGAATTCGAGGAAACTTATAAAGTGTCACGTTGTGTTTAAGGTAAGCTATTGTGGCAGCTACATGTGATCTCAATGATGCAGGTCTTGAGACTTTATAATAGTGTATTGGTAGCATAGTGGGGATCCCCATGGTCAAATCTTGGATGAAAAAATAGGGATTTAAAGTAAAACTCATACTCTCGGGTTTATGAAACTGCTAATTAGCAGCTCAAATAGCTCCCATTTAATGCCAAAGACCACAAATAGACCAGTAAAGAAACTCTGAACACTATCAGAAAAAGGTGATAACAGAGCCTTCAAGTTCATTTGAAGAGTTTTTGCTGAAAATCGAAGCTCCCTTTGCTATCTCTTGCTCTTCCTTCTTTCCAAAGAGCTGAGAGGTAAAACAAAATCATCTGTTCCTTAAAGCAGAGGGTTCACAAACTGTCCTGCCTAAGACCCTAAAAAAGACCTACCAGAGTCTGAAAACCCTTCAGTTTGTATCTTTGGAGAACAGCAGATCCCCACATTATTGGTGTCATTAGCAAACTTATATTTTATGAATCTTTTAAACAAATTACCCAGTTAGCTTTAATTAAACCCATTTTATGTTTGTATTTCTAAAGAAAAGTGTACTGTTAACCCATTTCCACATTGTCTGCCTGCTTAGTGTTCTGTATGTGCTGCACACTCCGCTGCAAATCTACCACAGTCTTGTCAGTCAGTTGGTTTCAGTAGCCTGTACCTCAGTCCGTGCCAGCCAACAGCAGAGTCTGTGATGCTCAGACCGTGCAGCACTTCAGATACGACTTCAGTGGGCAAAGTCAGAGCAAAGCTGGAGCTCGAGTAGGACACCATGTGGACAACCTCTATGTGGAAATTTGGGGTTAAATGTCAGAGATTTTTTGACTTTTTCTGAAGGTTCTCATAACCAGCTGTGTCCCAGAATACCCACGGTGTTATCAGAAAAATACCCAACAGATATGTTAGTGTTCACAACATCCCTGATACCTACCAAACCACATCCCAACACAGACATGGGTGTTTCATTTAGGCACTTGTTCACCAAATCTCAAGGAAGGATAAGACACTGAACCCTCTTTGCTTTATGCACTCAGTTAGCTAGTTAGTTTTGCCCTCCAGCTAAAGAAAGAATGAGCTTCAAACATAATATGTGTGCTTTTTCTCTTTACAAAGTGTTGATCCAGTCATGGTTGAGGCACTGGTATGTCTTTAAAGATACTGTTAGAGCACCTGTGCGGGACAAAATAAAATAATGTCCCATCCTAGACATGAAACGCCCTGCTGCGCGACTGTCCTGTAGGCGCACTTCAGATGTGGTTCAGCCCTGGAACACATGTTCCTCTCATTTACTGCATGTGCCTACACTGTTCTCTACTGTGCTTGTGCGAATGTCACTGCGAATGTGAAGCTCTTCTCAGTTCTGCTGTTCATCTGCAAACCCTGACAAAAGGTCTTAGAGTGACCACAGCTTGAACCTCCTCTCCCGTTTCGTTCTCTCTTGAATTGCACAGCAAAACTCCTCTGAATTCAGAATGTATTATATTTAAAAGGGATGTGTTAATATTCTACTAATTTATCTTTCACAGTATGCTTTAATATTTCTTATTTGCTTTTCTTCTTGCATGTGTGCTGATGTACCGTGGGGTCAGAGGTGAAACTGGACCCCTGTGTTTTAGACTGAAGTGAATGTTGATCGTTCAAAGCCATGTAGCCACAGTGCAGTCGTTCCTCTCGTTACAGGCTTCCTGCTTTTGAGTTTATTTGAGAGCAAAATCAGCTGGTTCTGTCCTCTGGGTTAAACCTGCACTTACACAAACTGATCCCACTGCAGGCGAGTTTCTCCGCCTGTAGACATCTGTGGACTTTTTAGGGAACAGTTTTGCCTTTTTTATTTGAATTTTGTTTGATGTATGCTTTTTTATCTTGTGACTGGCTCATTTACCTCATTCTGATGTTTTATTTTATAAATATCCATGGTGACTTTTCAGTATTAGCAGGTATAGTCAGGCTTTATAACAAACACTTTAAAAAGATACTCAAGTTAAAATGAGGGTCCTTTATGGGACAGTCCCAAAGCTAGTCCGCATTATTAACAGTCCATTGGCGAGGAAGCTTTGCATTCACATGGAGAAATAAACATCTGCTCTGTTTTCTAGATCAAGAAGTGATTTTTTTAAAAGCATAATCTGTTGTTAAGATTATTAGAAATAACAGAATGTGTAAGTTTCATCGTTTTTTTGGCCACAAAGCTTAATACCAGATCCAAAACACAGTAAAAGAATCGAGTGCCACAGTCATGAGGACCAATTTGATCAGATCATTCGGTTAAGAGGAAATTCTCAATCTAGAGGAACAAAACCTCAGGACGGGTGTGACAGGCACAGCTGTGAGGTTTGTTTTGGTTGTGAGAAAGATTCAATATATTTATATCACCTGATAAAGGCACAATTTACCAATTTAAATAAATGTTAATTTTGTCTAAACTTAATATTTAAGGCCATGCTGCATATTTGAACGACATCCACCACAGCTCTGTTGAGATATTCTGTGGATTATATTCATAAAAAATAAAAGCAATTCTTTTTCGTTTAGAAAAATGCACCTCAGAGATACTTCTCTTGTTTATTTGGGACAACAGAAAAAAATGTTGCTGTATTTTTAAGATACAAGACGTCATTATCTGTGATTCATTTGATCAATATGTTAAACAGTTCTGCTGTGACATTATCTCATGGACAAGATATCAGTGAAAAATACAGCTGTGCTTCATTTTCTGAGTGAACTACAATATCTCTGATTATCTGCTGTTTTTCTCAAATTGAAAAGATAATGTGTTTTTTTCTAAGGTAAATACCAATATCATGGAACATTTCTTTGTTTCCTGAGTTAATATCTTTTCTCTAAAAAATAAGATTTTGTTGCAGAAAAACTGCTGTTTTTTATTATTTGATGACATGATTATTTAAAATAACAGAAAACATTTGAACAGCAGAATGAAGGGGTGAAGTTATCTTTTTAATTCAAACTTATCTTGTAATTTAAATTTAAAAAAAAAACAGAAAAGTAACATGAATTCAACTATAAAGATCCTGTAATTCTGATATGGTGCCATCATTTCAGACTAAACAAATTAAAAAAAAAAAAACCAAACAACACATTATTCCAAGACATTGTTAGAAATTCAGAAAAAATAAGCAAAACTTTTATTTAACAGAAAAGGCTTCTTGAGATTACAATATAATGTCATACCAGTTTGTAAAGAACAAAAGAAAAAAATATAAAACAAAATCAAACAGAAAAATCAAACTATAAAAAATAAAGCCTATGGTGCATCTTAAAGTGAATATGGATGTGAAATTTATTTCTTATTAATTTTCTCTTCTTTTTCTTTCGCCTAAAATATATCTTTTAATTGTGAGGTAGTATCATAAAACAGCACTTTTTTCTTCACAGTAAAAACATTTAATAAATCTGGATAAAGTCATTTATTTAGAAAATACCTCATTTAAAAAAATTCATTTTGCTCAGAAAAGCAGAGAAGAGTTTTAGTTTCTCGTGTGAATGCAGAGACTTTTTAAATTTATTTGCTGATCCTTTGTTGGAGTTTCACACTGATCTTAATTTGACTTAAATATTTTAACAGCTTATATCTGAGGGATGCAAACACAAACCATCACATATTTTTATTGAGGTCGATTTCCCCCTCCAGGACCCCCCCTCAGCGCTCAGTTTTCACTCTTCAATTATAAGATAAATCATCTCACTAACGCTGGCTCTTAGAAAAAGAACAGTGATCTGTACATACGTAAAAGTTGGCATATTTATTTCAGATTCTGTATGGCATGTTCAGATATTTAATGGTTAAAGCCATTGTACTATGATATTCAAATGTTTGTCAAAGCTGTTTAAGTAAATAAAGACTGAGATGAAGAATATGTTTGTAGTTTGTGTCATATATTTTCATGTTTATGCCATGTTGATTTTTCTTAATCTTTCATTTATATTTTCTGTCTCTCGTGTGGAAAGGGTGTGTCTTTAGTGTGCAAAGTTTAACCTGAAATGTTTATTTGTATTATTCTGTCTATTATCACAGATGAGACTTGATTTTATGAGCTCATCTTGCTTTCATACAAACATTAAGAGAGCTAAATGATGTTGATGTCATTCTGTCAGTATTTATTTTTACACTTTATGGTAATTTTTTAAAATTCTGCAGTTTCTGATTATCTAAGAAGCTAACCCAAAGGCCACCAGGTTTCACTAAATCAAATTCCTAATTGTTTCTCCATCTGTTCCTTTAAAACATTCTTCTTGATCTGCAAAAACAAAAAGGACAGATTCTCATCAACATGCACACTGATGGCTGACATATATTTGAATAATATTTGTGATAATACAGCTGTTTAGTACCTTTCCAGATGCTGTCAGAGGGTAGCTATCCACAAAGAAAACATAGTATGGGATCTTAAAGTGAGCAATCTGAAAAAAGAAGAGAAAATGAGTTGAAAGATCAAAGTGCTTCACAGAATGTAACCGAGCACAACAACCATCGAGAAAGAAAAGCACATCAGAATAATATATGATCATGATTGAAAAAGAAGCAACGCTGAACAAATACAACACCTAAAATGTAAAAGAAATCGTTTTTGCTTAAAATTCAAAACTAAATAATAAAAAACATACAGTGCAGTGTTATATATCTAACCATAACTTAAACATATTTGGCAGTCAAAATTGTTTGTGTAGTTAATGGTGGTAAAACAGTTATCAAAACTTAAAAAAAATAATTAAAGTAAAGGCGGCTGTAAAGGCACAAATAAGTCCTGAACCTTATAATAGCCTCTCCAGATAAATACCTGGAAAGATCTCTGGTAAACAACAAGAGTTTTTAAAGAATGTTTATTTTTATTTGCCACAGAGTACTATAATTTCATTTTCTGATAAAACAAACATCACACAAATAATCTAAATACCATAAATAAATGACATCCAAAGTGTACAGTATATTGGCAGACTTGTAGATCTCAAATAAAAATCAAATTTATACAATTTTTCATTTGTTTTTCGTTATTTTTCTAAATTTTTTTTAGTTTTTATCAAGTCCAAAGGAAAGAAAAGTCAAAATAATAACGTAAGTTTATTTGGCCTCGAGTGGTAAGATAAAGAGAGGTGGAAAAAATCTGTATACAGCGTATATAAGAAAATAAAAATAAGAGAGGTAAAATAGAATTAAAAATAATAAATAATGGTTAAAAAAATAAAATGAGGACAGCCCCGTCAACACAAATATGTCTAAGTCTACAGTTCATACACTGCAACATATCCAGTCAGTTCATAGTTTCTCCTCTCCCCCTTGAAAAGTAATTATGTGAATAAATAATAGATAAATAAAAAATAAATCCATGTAACATTTTATTTAACACTGCAGCATAAAATCATTCAGCATCGCCCTACTTTTGAACTGTATAATTTTATTGTGTTTTTAAAAGGATGGTTACTAACAAACTGCCAAGAAGGACTACAAAAAAAAATGTATTCCCTACTACAATTATCTGTCATTGTTTTTTAATAAATGATAAAACATACACTATTGCCATAACATGGGCTCCAACTTGATTCGATATTTTGATTAAAGGAAATTCTTGAACGAGGGGTTACAAGGTGGCCTTACACAGTGGAAATGTGGTGGCTGCTGCCATGTTGTAGTTTTTTAAAATTGATTATTACTCTTGCTGATAACTTAAAATCATAAAACATTGTGAAAATTGGGCTGTTTTGAGGAGATTATCAACAAAATGTTTAAGCTTCATGATTTTTGTTCCTCATGACCACAGAGAAAACTCCCTTTGGCTTTTGTCAAGGGAGCTAGCACATTGCTAGCTCCTGGGTTTGCTGACAAAAGGACCTGCACCGCTCTTCAGGCTTTGGGAATTGACTTTGATTGTTTGACATTTGACCTCCAAAATCTCATCAGGTCATCCCTCTGTCATTGTAGACACCTCTGACTATGACACATCTCAGAGTGGTAGCAGAAGTGAAGAAAAGAGGGGCCAGCACCTTGCCTTGGGGTGCTCCGGTGCTGCTGATCACATTGTCAGACGTGGTGTCCTTCAGCCTGACGTGGTTCATCAGGCTAAAGGCCGACATCTACGAAAAGCCTATAAGATCTAGAACTGTGATTTGGATCATTGCTGATAAGAAATTCCGTAGTGAACAAAAATGTGTGAAACCAACAATCGAGCAGCCCCTCTGCAAAGTTTACAGAAAGCACGTGCTCTTGAGATATTGTGTTTAAAAGCAACAAATGACCGTCAGTCTTCATGAACTCGATCCTAAAATGTAATCCACTCAGCCTTGGATCCAGGGTGACGTGCTCAAAGTTCAAAGATAGTCTGGTGAGATATCATGAACAATGATTTCACCCTAACAGCATAACACCGCCGGATTGGCTGCCCAGAAGCATAATAATATAATAAAATTAAAGTTTATCAATTAATGTTCAATAGGATCATAAAACAAGAAAGAATAGCTACATAAAATTTTAAATCTATTATTCCACAGTGTCTGCTCTGTAAAATATATTCAAACTACATTGTAAACTATTAAAAGTACTTTTATGAGAAATAAAGCTCTAAAAAACACTTGAGTAAACAGTAAAATCCTATCTATAAACATTCAAATAAAACAAAGTAAACAGTGTCAAACAAGATAATAAAACTACAGATATGATTCTGTAGTATATCATAAAACAAGATAACAACTTAAAGGGACTGTGAAGAGAATCTGTTTCCGGCGACATTAAGACTCTGCTACCCATGAGCACGCGCGGCGACGGTCGTAATGCTGCGTTCCAGTAACCTCGGAACTGGGAGCGACATCATCTCCGACTTATCTGCTTTCCAGTTGAAGTGGGAAAAAAACATGCCGAGCTACCAGGCTATTGTTAGCTGCTGTTAGCACGCCCTGTGTTGTATGAAGAATGTGATTATCACAATGGCAGCATTTTTGTAAATATAAGTCTAACAATACTATGTATACAGCTGATCTAGAGTGACACACCCCAGTCAGAAGTGCAAATAAATTGATTATTACAGGAGCTAAATAACTGTTCACACTGGGGGCATCCATCTTCAATTGTCAACTCGGGGGTGGTGAGGTTTCACCGAGTTCCCAGTAGGAAATTCTGACTTCGGAGGATGTTCCAGTTTTAGTTTCCTGCTCGGAACCTGGAAATTCCTACTTCAGACTACAACTTGAACGCACCACAAGCCAAAGCGTACATTTGTTGTGAAGCTAATGAATGCAGCTCAGACCTTCCTCAGAACTCTGCATTGCTTTACAACTTTTTCAACAACTTACAGGATGCTAAGCGAAAAGGTAATGTATCTCTGTCTAGTTACGTAGCGGTAGTTTTTGATGTGTGACAACAAGCAGTTTTGGAAAACTTAGTATCGTACTTTTGTAGCCGGCTGTATATGGCTACTTAAGCCCGGTGCTCTAAGACGTGTCCAAGTAATATAAATTTGCTCTAGTTTTAATTGTCTTGTTCTCGAAGTTGAGTATCCAGGCTAGTCTAGCTCTGTCCGACCCGACTGGAAGGCTAAGGACTAGCATCTATAGATAACCTATTTTGATCCTATAAAACTAATCTTAAAGTGTGTATTTCCATCAGGCATATATCTAAAAGTGAGACTTTTTTTGTAATTACTTAGAAACTCCTCACAGTCCCTTTAAGATGACAACTCAGTAAAAAAAGTTTTTAAAAAGGCCCAGTTAAATTCTTCAAAAAAGAGAGCAGTAACTTCAATACATATACACTAGGGGGCAGCAGTGAATTTAAAATGCCTCACACTCTTTTCCAATTTTCCCTTAGTTTAAACACTCATGAGAGACCACCTCCAGGAGCCCAGAGGCCTCAAGATAAGGAGAAAGAACCAAACTCTCAATAGGTGTTCAATTTAAGAAAAGAATTGAAAACTTGTTTTGAAACAGCCAAAACAGAGACTTATACACAGATGTGTTCCATAGTTTTGTGTTTCTGATCTCTCACCTGGCCTTTGCAGAAAGCTCTGATCTCCTCTGGACTGGAGGTCTGACCCTCCTTCAGTCTGATGCAGGCACAGACCTGCTCGCCCAGCCTCTCATCCTGCACTCCAACCACCTGAGAAACACACACAGAGAGGTAGAGTTTCAACCATTTTATGCTAAAATCTCTGATTTACAGAACACATATCAGGGTTTCATAATAAGAGAGAAATACAGTTGTGCTTTACCGGCTTTGTGAACCATGATTGATACTCTACTGCCTCCTAGTGGCTCTTAGACTCACCTGCACCTCCTGAACTTTGGGATGTGTAAAAAGAAATTGCTCTACTTCAGCAGGATAGATGTTCTCCCCTCCTCTGATGATCAGGTCCTTCATACGACCCTCAATGCGACAGTATCCAAGACTGTTCAGACTGGCTGTGTCTCTGCAGAGGGAATAATAAAGAAAAGTTAAACCTATAGAAAGATTTCACCTAATATAAATAAGTAAGCAATTCTTTTGTTAAAGGCCATGGGCACCTAATCTTGTGCAGCAGCTGGATTTACCTCATTCAGGGTCTGTCAGTAGTACCTTTACTCTTTTAATTAAACGCCATGCTGTTGTAACACGGGCTTAATGTGGCTGGGAAATGTCTTGCTGAAATAAGCAGGGACATGCCTGAAGAAAATGCTGCATGGATGGCTGCATATGTTGCTCCAAAACTTATATATACCTTTATACCCCATACCATTGTAGATGCTGGCTTTTAAACTTTGTGCTGATAACAATCTGGGTGGTCCATTGTCCCTTTAGCACTGAAGACATAATGTGCATAATTTCCTAAAAATTTTGAGGTATACAACTTTTGATCTTAAAAAATGGTTTGAAGTTCAAAACATTGTGATATCTGGTGTATTTTATGATGCAAAATAAAACAGTAAAATCCTGAAACATGTGTGCATCATGGGTGTTGTTTAAGGAACTTATCAGGAAAGTTATTTTAAAATCCTATGGACTTTGGTGCCTATGGGCCGGTTGAAAAAATGCTAACTCACTTCTATGTTCTGGTTCTCATTTGTGCAATAACATTGAAATATTTCTTACCCAGTCCTGTACCAGCGAGCCTGGCAGATGGCTTCATTGGTTTTCTCTGGATCATTCCAGTATCCCAACATCACACAGCTGCCTCTGACCAGCAGCTCTCCTGAGACCCCCAGAGGGACGATCTCTCCTGTATTTGGGTCCACCACTTTAGCCTTCAGTGAGGACATGAGCGTCAGTCTTTGTTGTGTTTTAAGTCACATGATGAATAAGGTGTTCAAAAGAGTCAAACCTCAGTGTGGCTCATGATGCATCCAACCGTGTCTGTCTTCAGCTCTTCATTGTCATATGGGAATCCGAGGAATGTCAGCGGGCTGTTCTCCGTGGTTCCATATCCAATCTGAGTAAAAAGATAAACAAAGATCTGAGGGCGGAAGAATCACTGGGCCTTAAACAACCAATTCTTATAATAAGACCAAGATTTAAGAACACCTTACACAAGAGATGGGCAACTTTAGTTGACAGGATGGCCCTTTGAAAATTATCCTCACTTTCAGAAGGCCACAATTTTGCAATTTGATGGGAACTTGACAGGACAAATATACATACAGTTGTGCCCAAAAGTTTACACCCCCAGGAGAATTTCTGATTTTTTGGCCTTTTCTCAGAAAATATGAATGGTAACACAAAAACCTTTCTGTCACTCATGGTTAGTGGTTGGGTGAAGACATTTATTGAAAAAAAAAGATAGTTTACTCTTTTTAAATCATAATGACAACAGAAACTTCAAAAATGACCCTGTTCAAAAGTTTACACCCCCTGGCAGTTTTGGCCTGATAACATGCACAAAATTTGACACAAATGGGTTTGAATGTCTACTAAAGGTAACCATCCTCACCCGTGATCTATTAGCTTGTAAACTGTGTGTGTGTATAAAAGCTCAGTGAGTTTCTGAGCTCCTGACAGACACGTGCATCTTTCACTCAGTGCTACGTTGAAGTTTCTGGTTTCTGCGTCAAGGGTAAAGCAAAAGAATTGTCAAAAGATCTGTGAGAAAAGGTATTTCAACTGTATAAAACAGGAAAAGGATTTTACAAGATATCTAAGGAACTGAGGATGCCAAGAAGCACTGTTAAAACTCTAATTAAGAAGGGGAGAGAGAGGGATTCTGTTGAAATCAAACCACGGTCAGGCAGACCAACAAAAATTTCAGCTCCAACTGCAAGGACAATTGTTAGAGATGCAAAGAAAAACCCTCAAATAACTTCAGCTGAAATACAGGACTCTCTGAAAAAAAAAATTGGGGTGGATGTTTCAAGATCCACAATAAGGAGACACTTGAAGAAACATGGGCTGCATGGTCGGGTCGCCAGAAGAAAGCCATTTCTATGCAAATGCCACAAAATATCCTGCTTACAATATGCCAAACAGCACAGAGACAAGCCTCAAAACTTCTGGAACAAAGATATTTGGAGTGATGAGACCAAAATTGAACTTTTTGGCCACAACCATAAACGTTACATTTGGAGAGGAGTCAACAAGGCCCATGATGAAAGGTACACCATTCCTACTGTGAAACACTGAGGTGGATCACTGATGTTTTGGGGATGTGTGAGCTACAAAGGCACAGGAAAATTGGTCAGAATTGATGGAAGGATGAATGCAGCATGTTATCAGAAAATACTGGAGGAAAATTTACACTCATCGGCCCAGAAGCTGCGCATGGGACGTTCTTGGACATTCCGACACGACAATGATCCAACACACAAAGCCAAATCAACCTTCCACTGGCTACAGCAGAATAAAGTGAAGGTTTTAAAGTGGCTATCTCAGTCTCCTGACCTCAATATCATTGAGCCACTCTGGGGAGATCTCAAATGTGCAGTTCATGCAAGACAGCCCAAGAATTTACTTTTTGCCAAGAGGAATGGGCAGTTTTACCATCTGAGAAAATAAAGACCCTCATCCACAACTACCACAAAAGACTTCGAGCTGTTATTGATGTTAAAGGGGGAAATACAAGGTATTAAAAACTGGGGGGTGTAAACTTTTGAACAGGGTCAATTTGGAAGTTTCTGTTGTCATTATGATTTAAAAAGAGTAAACTAATCTTTTTTCAATAAATGTCTTCACTCAACCACTAACCATGAGTGACAGAACGGTTTTTGTGTGACCATTCATATTTTCTGAGAAAAGGCCAAAAAATCAGAAATTCTGCTGGGGGGTGTAAACTTTTGGGCACAACTGTATACAGTGTCTCACAAAAGTGAGTTCCCCCCTCACATTTCAACAAATGTTTTGCTGTCTTGTCATGGGACATCACAGAAGAAATGACTGCAGTGCAGTATTCCAACATGATATTGACCCCAAAGCACACATCCAAGATGGCCACTGCCTTGCCAAAGAAGCTGAGGGTAAAGGTGATGGACTGGCCAAGCATGTCTCCAGACCAAAACCCTATTGAGCATCTGTGGGTCCTCAAATGGAAGGTGAAGGAGCAGAAGGTCTCTAATATCCACCAGCTCTCTGATCTAATCATGGATGGTTAGAATAGGATTCCAGTGAAGCTCTGGTGAACTCCATGCCCAAGAGGGTTAAAAGCCAGTGCTGGAAATAAAGGTGGCCACACAAAACATTGACACTTTGGGCCCAATTTGGACACTTTCACATAGGGGTGTACTCACTTTGTTACCAGCAGTTTAGACATCAACACTGTCTGTTCAATTTTAATTTTAATAAATTACACTATTAGACATGCTGGACGCTCACTACTTTATGTTGAATCAAAGTGTCATTTCCTCACTGATGTCTCATGAAAAGATTTAGTAAAACATTTGCTGAAATGTGAGGAGTGTACTCACTTTTGTAAGATACTGTACTGTTGCCATTATAAGAGGTTACTTTATAGAGGTTTATAAATATTTAAACACAAATGCAACTGGTAAAAATTAATGTAATACGCTTAAAACAGAATACAAGCCAGTTTCAGCTACTTCTTGAAGCAAATATCAGTGCATGTACATCCAAATCACGAACATCTTTATTTCTGTTTTGAAATATGCAAAAAGAAGTGAAGAGCTCTTTTCCAAAACGCTATAAATCCATTTTCATTTAGAAAAATGACATTATTTACCCAGACCCACCATTGGGTTGGCTGAAATACAGTTTAAACAGGGATATATAGCTTTCTGGCATTAGATACTGATAGGGCAGGTAGTACAATCGGTATACAAAAGAACAGCACTGAGTAATATAATTTTTTTTAATTTGGGCTTTTATAGCATATTGGAACAGAACTCTTCAAGTTTCACTACAACTACCCAAATGCAGTTATTGCTCTATTTTCTTGGAAATATTCTTATTTTTAATGCTGCCATGGCAGAAAAGGGGAGTAGGAGGGCAGCATATGCCCAGTGGTCTACCAGTTGCCCATCGCTGGCTTGGACCATGAGCAGCTTCTGGCCCTCGCCTGTTATTTTTATTCTAATAGATAGAGGACCAAATTAATGTCATTTCTAAAATATATTAAATCTAAAAAACTGAATTTCTCAAGTGAAAATAAATATGTACAGCAGCTTTAATAAGAAGACATTCAATCTTCCTTAATGATTCATACTCACATGCAAAAAGTAACACTTAATCTGATAAGCAAACACAGAATAGAAGCCTGTTTCAGATATGTTTCCATGTGAGCTGGGAGCATTTACTGGATAATACCTCCGCCAAGGAAGTTGTGTTTTTGCCAGCAGTTCTTAGTTAGTCTGTTTGCAAACAGGTATTAATAAGAAGTAGACTTTATTGAAATTATCCAGCAATGTTGGCCATGGCAAGGAACAAGGAACAAGGAAGAAGTTTTAAGATTTTGTTGTTGATCCATGTCTGTCTGCAGATCCAGGATTATCACAAATGACTCAACAAGCCTCAATAAGCCTGAATAAGCCCCAAGGCATTTTCAGGGAAGTTGATTTCTTTTCTCTTTCTTCAGAGAAAAAAGCAACTCACTCACCACAATCTCTTTCATGTTCATCTCTGACCTCAGTTTTCTCATAATCTCAGCAGGACAAGGAGAACCTGCCATGATACCTGAAACCCAGAAACATAAATTATAATGACACCTCAAATGCTAACGTGAAACCACAGTTTGAAACTTCATGTTATTTTTCATCCTCATGCTTCTTACCAGCTTCAACTGAAGACATGTCGTACTTGTGTAAAGCCTGTTGGCCAAGCATGTCTGTGTACATTGTGGGAGTGCCGTAGATGAAATTGCACCTTGACAAAAAAAACAAAAAAAAAACAAGAGTTTCAGAGTGTGTGATGTTTTGCTGAAGATATTTTCATAAAATTAACATACTTTTCACTTTGAATAGCTGCCAGGTTGGCTTGACTGTTGTACGCAGTTGAAGGGAAGACCAGGGTGACACCATGCACAGCCATGCACATTCCTCCAAGCACGGAGCCAAAGCAGTGGTACATAGGCACAGGAACACATACTCGCACTTGAGGCTGATGGTAAGACAGGATACGACGTCAACACAAGACACTTGAGCTCATGAGGACCAATAATGAGATTCAACAGCTATGGTCTTGTAGCATGTAGTGTGCCACAAAGAGAGAAATGCAGCACACCACACACCAACCATCGCACTCAGCAAAAACCAGGGCCTCTACTCTTATGCTGCGTTCACACCGCAAGCGACCCAGCTACCAAAATCGCGTTGCCTACTGATGTAGCGTCGCGTGTCCATAAATACCTCATTTTGGTCACCGTTGCCGGCGGCCGTTGCTCGGTAACGTCACGTCCGCTCGAGTTTCACCGCGATCATATCATATATCATATAATAGAATGTTTAAGCAGACATTATTCCAGCCGTATCCTTTTCATTCACTTATCAACCACAAAACACTGCAGCTGATGCCCTGCAGCAGCATTATCTGTGAGTTTCCCACGGTCCGTCTAGGCAGAACTATGTTTCCTCTATAGTCTGGATGAATAACTGTCTGTTTAGGGTACCGTCACACATGCACACACTTGCTGATTGATCAACTTTTTTATACTTTCACATCGCGCGACAAGCTATTTGGTAGTGTGAAAAGTGGCTGTAGCATCGCGGGAGGGTTAGCCCCGCCCATCGCAGCTGTCCATTGACTTTGCATGGAGAGTGATCGCTGAGGTAGTACAAGTAGCGTCCGGTGTGTACGCACCTTTACAGCTTGTGATCAAACACAACCTCATTATAAACAAAAAAGATGTTCAGAGGAATTGAAGCTAATGTGGCTAGTGATTGGTTTCCAATGATATCCTTGGCTGTTGTGATTTCCATCTAGAGCCTCTCCTCATCAATTTGTTCAATATAATTTATGCTATACAATTTATGCTATCTAGACACTCCTGTTTTGTCACAAATCAAGAATTTGGGCACCCTTGCTTCTGAAACCCATCTAACTTTATGTTCGGCTTTACTCTTGTTGCCATGACTATGTTGATGTCACTGATTTTCTTTGTTCCATTCAGGGTGACAAAACATGGAGAACATGATCAGCAGTCCCTGGAGCACTCTACAGACATTAGGATTTTGGATTGTAACGCCCTTAATATTACTTATTTCAAGTCAAAGTGACTGCAATCCTCTTCTGAGATGATAAAATGACTACACCTCACGGTAATAATAATCTTCTGAGGTTGCCTTGTTCAAGGGCACTTGGGCAGTGCCCTTGAGGTCAGCTGGCACCTCTACAGCTACCAAACCAACTTCCAAACACAGTTCACTAGGATTTGAACCAGACACCCCTATGGTCTCCAGACTAAGCCTCTATGGACTGAGCTGCTGCCAACCCAAATCAGTTAAGATAATATTTGAGACCAACACATAAACACGCCTTGCTGACAGACAAAACTCAGGACAATTAACGTATAGTGTGTACCCTGCTTAACTGATCCAGGACTCGTGCATGGCAGCAGCAGGTTGTGACAGTGCTGATACCTACCCTTGCCATTGGCCCTTATAGTCCCTACAGAAACAAAACATAACTGTTCCTGTTGTCAAACATTAACATTATGAAATGCCTGAGGTCACTGGACAACATAGAAAAACACAGATACAGTCTAAAGAGGGCTTAGAAATGGGACGGGGAGGAAAAACCAGAATGAGGTGTTGGATCAGCTGCCACTCTACCTGCGTCTGCTCTTATTTTAAAAAAGGAAAACAAAATGGATCAACAAAGGAGATGAATGGTTTTCCTCTTCTTTATTTTAAAGGATGAGGACCTTAAAGAGCCATTTTCTGCTTTGTTAGAGCATAACTAGTCCTTAATGTGTTTAACATTTCTCCTCTGCATGATAGTATGTCTATGCACAAGACAAAACTCTGTGGCTCTCTCCCTGTTAACAGCACCAGTAGCTGCCTGAAATGGCTAATCCTCTTAACAGTGCTACCAGTGTGATGTCATACCATTAACAGTTCAAGGCCATTAGCTGGAAGTGGTATGCCAAGTGCAGAGCAGACACCAAAGAAAGACTGCAGTGTAACTGAATACATGACAATCAACAGCACTGGACCTAATACCACAGGGTGGAGCAGTGAACCAATCAGAGCAGACAGGGCCCACATAGGTAATGGGGCCCTAAAGCAGCAAGAGCTCCAATAGAGCATGTCAGACTGTCTCAGACAGGCTGAGAATACAGGTGGAACAGGGGAATTCAGTATTTTTTTAACATTAGTAATTAAGCAAAGTAGTCATTGGAATGACTTATGACAGGGTTTCAAAGTGTGATGTGGGCAAAGCTTTTTTTTTTTCTCCAGGCTAAAGGATTTGCAGCTACTCACTGATTTTGTCTTAATTTTGTGCTAATTCTACCAAATATTTCTCACATTTCATGTGTATAGATGTCACCACTCAAGTCAGTTCAGTAATTTACAAAATGCTGTTATCAATAAACTTCGCCCAGAGATTTGATAATCTTTTAATCAATAACCTGCTTGTACTTTGCTTGTACTTTATATTGACCTAAACAAACCTATCTTATCACTTGACACAAAATGCCTCACAGTAGCTTAAACTGAAGGGCACAAAATTAATTCTGTAGCCATAAAATCGAGCAACAAATGCAAACTTACTTTCCATGAATAACCCACTCTTAGGCCGATAAAGTAGGCATTATTAACAATATTGTGGTGGGAAAGAGCTGCTCCCTTTGGACTTCCTGTTGTTCCCTGTAAATACAAACAAACAAAATCACTTCTATACCATCCTTAAACTACACAGAACAGGTGAGCCATTTCAGTGTAAAAGGTGAATACTGAAGCTTACTGATGTGAACTGAATGTTAATTGCTTCATCAAAGGACAGCTTGAGATCCATGAGCTCTTTCTGGTGTCGACTTTCTCCTGCCTGCATCACATCCTCCACATTGAGCATCCCTGGCTGTTTGCTGTCAGTCACAATCACCATACGCAGGTCTGGAAGTCTGACAAACCAAAGAAATACATATGGAACAACCAAAGGCCAATCAACTTCCAAAGAGATGAAGTTGAGGATACTTTTTGAAGAAGATGGGCATACTGTGGTCATACAGGAATGGACATGGTCAGTAACAATATTCAGGTAGCCTGGGGGGGTTTTACCAATGCTCAGCTGGTACAAAGGGGTAAAAAAAGAAAAATACCACATAGTTACATTATCACCTCCATCCTGAACCATTGGGACAAATCAGTTTGTATCCATGCCTTGAGGTTGTTTCTGATCATACTATCGGAATATCAGAGCATGAATAAAGACTCATCAGACCAGTCAAATCTTCTCTGGTCCTGTTTTGGTTAGCCAGTGCAGTTTTTCACCTTTCCCTGATCTAAATCGACTGGAGTGGCACTTGGTGTGGCCATGTGCGGCTGTAGCCCATCTGCTTTAAACCATGAAGTCCATTTAGAAATGGTTTTCTTCATACCGTGATTCTAACAAGTGGATATTTGAGTTATTGTTTCCTTCTTATTTGGTGAACTGCTCTGGTCCTTCCTCTGCATCATCGTGCAGTTAAATAAGTGTGCATAATAAAATGACCAGTGAGTATATGTTTTAGTACAACTAAATATCTGCGTACTTTTGAGTAGTGTACTTTTATTTTCCTGTGAAGAGTAACATGGTTGTGATTGCTTGTCACCAGCTCCAGTAGTTTCAGTTTTGAGAAAACAGGTGACTGGTATCTCTGTCCTTCCTAAAAAAAATGTGTAAGACTTTTTTTTTGTTTAATGGGGACCAATGAGTGTAATGACCTTTTTTTCTCAGTTGAGACGTTCAGATGTTTGCTGCTTTTAAACTTTTTAAGCCATTTTTGAGGATTCAAACATATTGATTTTCCTGTGAACTGTCTTAATATGCTTCTTAAATTCGGAACAAAGAGGTCACACTTTACCTTAAATCAGGTTGATGTATTATTTTTTGGTGACTGCTAGGGTATGTTCATAATCACAACTACTCTCAAACCCTCTAGTTTTATAAGCCCTGATACTGCCATGAGGTGCTTTGTTAGAGTTCCTGCCTCTTTATGCCTCCCTCCCAGATGTTATCTGGGCCGAATTTAAAAACTCTGCAATAATATGAATATATAGATCAGACTAATACACAAATGCAGCCATTTCAAGTCTTCCCTTTCCAGCCAAGTGCCTGTCAAGTTCCAGCCAAATACCAGCCAACGGGAGTCCCTTCCACCTCTCTGGGGGCCTAAATTACACCATAAACCTGCCCATTAGTAGTTTGCCATTTTCTTTTCTAATGGCATGTATTTTTCAGCCTTGAAAAGATCAGTCCCACCCAAACTGCTACCATCCAGAGTATTAATGATATTTTTTTTCCTGCTTTTTGGGGCGTTTTTGTTTTCCATCACTGGTTTTGACCCTCATAGTACTTATTCTTCGGGTTAGGTACTGGCTAACAGTTTCATTTCTACCATTCTCACACTGGCAGTCAGGTGTCAGCTCAAACGTAAGGTCATTTATAATGGACTGTTTCAGTGTCATTTTACTGGGGTTACCTGTACAATTTTGGAATTTGGTTATGTTCTTGGGACCAGATGGGAAGGTAACCCTCAGGTAGCCAGTTGATGATAACTGGTCTATAGTGTTTCTTCTTCTTCAAATGTGTTTACACATAAGTGTATGTGTATATGTTCCAATAAGAAGGGAAAACGACAGCTGTCAGGAAAAACAGGGAGCCCATAAGTCTCTCTTGGCTCAACAGTGGATTCGAGGATGAGGATATACAGTGAGGAAAACATGGGGAGCTAACAGTCTATCTCTTTTCAAAAGTATCTGTATCAAAAGTAAACTGTGATTTCAGTCTGAATTAGAGCTCTCCTGTCCTAGTGGGTCTTTAAACTCAAATTACTCAGCAAGAAGGAACACGCAGAGTCGTCATCACAGAGGGCTGCACAGAGGCTGACACTTTTTTGACTTAAGCATTGCGTGCAAGAACGATTAAGACCGGGTTTTTCCCATCTCAACATGGCATGGCTCAAATTCACCCTTGAGCAATGCGTTGACAATAAATGGGTTTAGTAGTGCTCTGTGCCAAGTCCATTTGTGGTAAGCTGATGTTTTTGTGCACATCATTTTGGACTGTTTGTATGATGACTTCTATCAGGTGAAGCAACAATGGACTTTTGCAGACAGCTTATTGTGGACCATGACGCACTTGCAGTTTTTGCACTGATGTATTTCCTTTTTTTTTTCAACATCAGAGGTTGTAACTTGGTTTTTAATCAGTCATCGCTTTATATCAGTAACATATCAGATAAAGACGTGTATTACTCCTGATAATTGACCTTTACTGAGTCACACCTGGAGCTTTTGATCATGCCTGCAGGAGTCTTTCCAATCTCAGGGCAGATCTCCTTCAGCATCTCACAGAAATTTTGTGTTTTAAAGCTTGAGGGGCAGACAACAGCTTTACACTGGACCTGTAAAAGACAGAGGAGTTCTGTTAAATGCATGTCCTCCCCTGGGAGCGTTGAGAAAGAGTTTCACAATGAAAACTGTCCATTTTCAATGCAGCACAGTATGTACAAAGAGCATGGTTGTGTAAGAAGCTCGTGTCCTGTAAGAATCCTACCTTTCTTAGTGTAAACTCCACTTCTTTTACCTGATAGGCCGGGTTCAAGGACACCTGGAATTATTACAACAGGTTAGAGCGAGGAGTAATAATCAATCACCTCTTGTGGCACTTATTAGACAACTTTAAATCATAAAACACTTTTATATTTTGTATAACATGGCAGTGTGCCATATCACATCCTGGTCTACACCTTCATAGAGATAAGAAATACACTTTGTAAACACAAATAAAAAGAACAAAAAAAGGACCCGGGGCCTCTGAAAGGGTTCAACGTGCAGCTGACTGACCTTTGACAGTATTAATTACTGAGGACAGCGAGTTATGTCATACAGTCATTCAAACAGCCATTCAGATCACAAAACTAATGGTGATTTAAAATTTCTGGCAAGAAAAAAAACTCCTGCACTAACCAGAATAATCCCAGCCTTCGCTGAAGCAAACTGGAACAGAATCCATTCATATGTGTTGGGCCCCCAAACCCCCAGCCGGTCACCTCGTGTCATCCCCAGTGCAAGCAGACCAGCAGCCATCTTCTCAACCTGCAACAATAAATGTCAAAATGGGTTAATTATACCAGAGGTTTCCACATTACTCCAAGAAAGTATTGTTGCTGTGAAATTATATGTGTGATGGGTTTAACATGCTGTATGTCTTATAAAAGCTGAAAGTGCTGCACACACATCTTGCTGAAACTGAGCAAAGGTCTTCCGGATGCCATCCTGCAGAAAGACCATGGCCTCTCGGTCAGGCCAGCGTTCAACAGCTCTGTCCAGAGTCTGGCTTACAGTCAGAGAGAGCAATGAAGCGGAGGAGGTGCCGTGAACATAACTGCTGGTTAAAGAGGGTATGTGAGGGGGAGAGTCCACATGGAGACACCTGGAAAACAACACGGAGGAAAAGCTGAGGAGTCACGACAAGACTGATTTGGATAATGGCTTGTAATACAGACTGTAAAATGTACTCGTATTTGGTAGCCGCAAACCAAAATTATAAGGAAAGATAACCTGCAGAGATGTGCTTTTCAAGCCCCACCCACCTCTGTTGCTCACTTGTTTTGCAGTGGACTCTTTGGTATCACCCCTAACTCTGCTCACAAGCATGCTAAATAGTAGTTTACTAGCTGTTTATTACCCATGCTGAGAGCTTATTAGTGCCAAATTCTGATCTGTTTGACCATAACATGCAGCTTGAAGGCTTTTAATTAAGAATTTTCCTTTTATAAATTCTGGAGCAAACATGGCAGTGAGTCTGAGAGCATAAGTAACAAATTACACAACAGCAATAAAAATCAGCTTCACATTTGTTAGCAACTGATGACCAGCGTCTCACTGTTATGGTCTATTAAGTGACTGTTAGCTGTTGACTTTAAGACAACTGTACTGATAGATGTTGCAGTTAAAGCAGTGTCAGTGCCCCATGATGAAGTGAATTTGATCAATGTATCAAAAATAGCTATCAGTAGTTTTTATGTAGGTAAGTACTGCCAGAGTAACTAAGCAAACACCAGTGGCTGACAAAGTACTGAACTCCATTTCTTGAGTGAAAGTATAGGTACTCCTGGTCAAATATCTCCCAAAACAAGTGTAAACTGTTACATAAATGTACTTTAATTGAAGTATTGGAGTAGCTGCTTTCAAAAATTCTGATGTATTAAAAGTACATTTTTCATTATTGTGCCATTGCCACAATGAATTTACAGACCTGTAGAATAAAGAGCTTGTAAAATATGCTTTGAAGCCTATAGGAATGCTTATTGAAACAACTGAATAGACAGAAGGACAACCATTGCTGTTTTCATTTTTTTAAGCAATAGGCCTACTTAAACGTACGTAACAAGTTATGAGACCCTTCATAGAAATTTAGTTGAGTTACAACTACAATATTTGTCTTTCAAATGTAGTGGAGTAAAAGTCATAAGTTTCCAAAAATATTAATACTCAAGAAAAGTGCAGATACTCTAAAGATGTACTGAAGTACAGTACTCAAGTTAAACAATTTTGTTAGTGTCCACTTCTGACTAAAACCAACAAATCCACAGTCAGTCAACCATGGTGTCAAGTCAGAGTCATCAACATATAAAATATGCTCTTGTTTCAGAATCTTCTGACGGAGAATTTATCAGTCATGATTTTTCTATCTGTTCAGTTTCACAAATCATTTTGATGTCTGTATCTTTAATGCATCTGTTTCTGCTGCAGTGATCATCTCTGCTTTGCCTCAATACTGATCCTGTTTAGACTGCAGCTTGCATCTTTGTTGTATTAACTCTGGATGTGGTGCTAAACTGATGCGCCATATTGACAGGTGAGACATGTTTCGGCCATCATTCAACCACGTTTGTAACTATACCTCAAGGCTAATGATTCTATTCAGGTCCCAAGCCATTTTTGTGGTCCAGTTTGTCGGCAACCGCTACTTTAAAACACAACGATGCTTTAGAATTTGAAAGGTGTCTGTATTTGATGTATTTCATGTTGCGAAATGAAATGTTAAATTCAGGTGTACATTTATTCCAAAAAGCTTTTCAAAAACCACCATAGACTTTGGGCCCAGGGAATCTGTAGCACTAAAATGCTAACGAGTCTATGTTTTTGGACTCATTACTCCAACACCTCTTTTGGGCTTGTTTTTAGAGTGCTAGGTGAGTCTTTATGTGTATTTTCAGTTATATCAAACATATTTTAGAAGTGATCATAATCCAGATACAGTTCCAGTTTTTTTGAAGGATTTCTTCACAGTTTAAGCAGTTTTTAAAGCAGAAAATGAGTCATTCACAAGTTTGGGCAAACTAGCCATAGCACCCAAAGTCCTGGAGTGCCACAGCTACAACTCTGATTGGTCCAGCCCACTGCCATCTGCAGATTCCAACTACTGGCTGTTCAAACTGAGAGAAACTGTTTAAGAACATGTAGATGTCATTCTCGAGCTCTGTGGTGACCGTGGTTGACAAAATAATCCATCATTCCCCATCCATCCATTTTCTTTACTGCTCATCCCGTTTAGGGTTGTGGAGGGGCTAGAGTCTATCTGAGCTGAGCTGAGAAGCTGGGTACACCCTGAACCAGTCAGCAGTCAATCACAATAGCAATATTTAATGATGGAAATTAGTCTTCAAGCTTGATCGGTATAATTGGTGTTGTATTTGAATTGTTATTTATATCACAAGGTACAGCTTGTAAAGAAAATGTGCCAAACTCCCCTGCAACTGGAAGCTGGTTCTGGTGCATAGAGTGGCAGAACTATTTGGTGTCAACCCTGGTATCATTTTGTGAAAACTGTCATAGTCGAAGACAGACCACACAGTAGGCATCCCCGGAAGACATCACCACAAAAAGACCAGGTCCTCATCCTTGCTTCACAGAAAAAACAGATCCTTCCTGACAGGGAAACAGAGGATTGTGGCACATTTTTTGAGGGCACTACCCTCATGTTCAGCTGTGTTGCTCATAATGATCCCTACAAGTTGTACCTTGTTGTGAAGGTGGCCTATTAGAATTTCCAGTGAAATACAACATCAAAACAAATTGCCAAAAGGGAGAGGAGAGGTTGACTAAAATAATGTTTCAACACCTTTCTTTAAGGAGCATATGTATTTTTGAAACAATTTATAGCATGGAGCAATTTCAACTTAAATTTCAGAATTTCAACAATCAATGATCAAACATACCATGATTAACACAATTTTGGTATCAACAGGAATTAGCTAAAAAAAAAAAAGACAATGTTGAGATCAGCAGATGAAAATTTTCTAATTCAATGATAATAACGGACAGTATTTAAAAAAAAATCTTGGGTCATACTGTATATATCACATACATTTGCTGCTGTAGGCACTAAATGTATGAGTGTAGCATAATGCCTCACCCTTTTACTGCTGACTGTCAACATTTTGAATACAAGAATGAAATGTTGTTTTTTCTGGTCCACATCAATTTCTAACTCAAATGCACTGTCACAGTGAAAGGCAAAGGTCAATTTAACTAATGACATACTCTTCATTAAAATTATTGATATCAGTGTGGGCAGTGATACGTTTTGAAATACTGACATAGTTGCAAAAATGCAATGTCATTCATCACTAGTTTTTAATGTTTAGTTGCACTTTAAATAGTCATTTAAGTCAGCTAATCAACTTCTAAAGCATACATTAGATCTGATGTCATTTGGCAACAGTCTGGGCTTCATAAAGACTTCAGACTTGATCTGAGACAGACAGACTCGTTCTATACAATGTTTTACCTGTTATTTTAAGCTATGCATACAAGCCAAACGATTCAATCACAGTCAGCGATAGGATTACTTCAAGACATGACATGAAAAGTGAAGTGTGGTCAAAGGTTTCTTTGCAGTGGAAAAGGCTCCTTCAATCACCCTTTTCATCCTCCCACTTAACTGTGTACGGGATGAAGTAGGTGAGAAAGTCCTAACTCAGGGTATTTAGTCATCAAATCTACAGCTTACAAAAATCTTATTTCCTCAAAACATAAAATGAGGTATTTCATTTTTTTTTTTCTATTATGAGATACAAAGCATGTTTGTACAGGTGCTAATACTTTTCTTCTGAAGTAATGCACACATAAGAGAGCACACACATGCATATACGGGTGGAGCAACTCTATATGCTCATTGTATCGTCCTGCAGCATTTTTTTCCCCTTGATTTTCGGAGGCAGCACTTATAAGAGCCTATGACAGATTGTTCAATATAGTCTTGGTTAATAGAAAATTTAAGACATCACACTGTTAACTATAAAGCTTCTGATGGCCTTAAATTTCAACAATCAAGTTTCAAATCAGCAGAGACCCTGTCAATAGCTAAATTTAAGAAATATTTCACTACAATTTGAAAGGTTAAACTTTTTCCCAAACCACAGTTGAGTTTAGCAACATGAGATGATCTTTACAAGATGATGTTGTCAGGTTACGACCTATTGTCTGAATCACTCATCACATGCATTAGGTAATAACACAAAGATTGTTCTCACCAACTTTACACTCAGTCTCATGCATCCAAAGCAGACTTTCATGAAGAAAAACAAGCTCTGTAAACTTTGCGAGGTGCCATGCTGTTCAAAACCCAGAAAAAAAACAATACCCATCATCTTACCTGTACCACTGCAGCAAACTTGTGTTGCATAATTTCACAGTCTTGTGTTGAAATGCATTCACAAATCTGAGCCCATGGGCAAAAGATCTCTGCAGAGAAGACCTCATGGGTGTCATTTCCACAGGCAGCACCGTCAGACTGTGCCAGAAAGACAAGTGTCTGTCTGTACTTACCTCTGGTAATTAATGACGTAAAGTCATCTCACTGATCCAACTGGTTCCCACCTGCATGTACCTGCTTTTCTTCAGTCGGTTTTTATCACTGAAGGGTTAAAGTTTAACTGCAACCATTCCTCATTGGCTAAGAGGTCAGAGTATCTTCAGCCATATGGCCTTTTCAAACACATGGAAAGAAAATATTAACCCTTAATCAATAGCAATAATCAACCAAGTCTGACAATAGGAAATAGAATTTAGTTGAAAGTGTGTTTTACACTCCTCCCATCACCCAATCACAAGAAGTTTACTCCCTTTCTTTAATACAATGGCATTTTTTTCAAAATCAAGAAATATGAGAGGTAAAAGCACAAAACTGAAGAGGAGGGCAGAAGAACACACGAGAACTTGTTAAGCAATAGAGAGGCAAATGTCAAGCGATTGATGAATGAGGTCAAGTTGTTAAAAATGGTTATTTGATAAAAACAGACAAACTATCATTCACAGGAGCAAAAAAGCCTAATTAAGGGTGAAAGTAATGTAAACTAAAATGAAGGGCACATAGCACAATCCTCCATCGAGGCATTTCTGATACTCTTAGACAGGTTCTTGGCCAAATTGTGGAAAAACTTCCTTATCTCACAATATCAACAAAATCTTCTGAAACAATTTTTAATATGCATCCGGATCAACACCAAACTTTTGTTACACATGACCAACATTCCCTGAAAATGTCATCAAATCCTGTCTTTGACTTTTTGAGTTTTCTTACTAACACACAAACAGTAGCAAAAGCATAACCTCTTTGGCAGAGGAAATAGGTGTATTATAAAAAAAAAGATGCCTCGACTTCCTCATCATTCGTGTTCTTTTGTTGTCTGTCCTCTCTTAACCTCTACTTCTGCCTGAGGTAATTTTAGTGGTTTACATTTCATGTTTCAGCTCTTTCTCAGGCCCTGGTTATGAAGGAGGCTCCCTTCTGTGCCGTGGGACAAATTAGCACCACCTCTTCTGCCTAATGCTGCCTGCTTGTTGAGTTTCCTTGTATAAGCATGATGGAGTTTTTCAGTAAGTATCATCCGTTTAAAATCCTGAACCTTTTCCTCTTTGGCTACACGACCTGGAAGTTTATTTAAGCCCAAAAATACTGTTCTTTTTCATTTATTCAATATACTTTTGGTTAAGCTGTGTTGATTTGTTGATGGAAAGTAAAGTAATAATTATGTGTTCCTCCTTCATATTTTGATTTTAAAACAGGAAATGTATTGACTGCTGCTCAAATAATCATGTGTGTTTCTTGAAAACGTATTTTTCAGTTGTATGTGTTTAAATGAACAATTTACCTATTAATGAAAACTTTAAGGACATCTATTATAATACCAACATTGGTTGCATAAGAGACTACATAAAAGCTTAACAGGTCAAAGATAAAAAAGTGAACAAGAACTCGACATTTGACTTTCAAATGTATATTTTTTAACCAGTTTTAAGATTTGGTAAAGTTGGTTTGCATCTGAGGCATTCAAATCAAACTTTTTATTGAAAAAAAAGATTAAAAAAAACATTCACCCAGTATGAAATTTGATTTTATGTAATAATATAATGTTGAATAAAGCAATGCATCACTGGAAACTTTTCTTTGAAAAAATATTTCTCCTTTATGAAGTGGAAAACATTCTTAATGTATGACTTAAAAATATATCTTGGATTGGATAATTACAGAAACACTAGACACGCTGGATCAGTCATCATCTTAACACATGAGTAATATTATTATATGAGTAATATTCATGGATCAAGAAATGATAAGAAATGTTAATATGTAACTTTAACCTGCTGTAAGATTGTTTTGTTTAAAAAAAAAGACATTTTATTTATAAGAAGCACATTTTCGGGAACAATGGTGAAAAAAAGTCTTTATTTCCTGGATTGCATTCACAGGTTTCACAGAATAGTTGTTGTCCATTTCATCTGCTGCTTCCCGTCTACTTGACTTTCTTTTACTGCTGCCTACAAATCCACATTCTCTTCCTCTGCTGCCATCCCTAAACATTGTTAAACAACCTCATCTGCCTTACCTCCATCTTATTCACCATCTCCTGCTGCCCCATCCATTCCTGATTTATCTATAAGGACACATTATGAACCCTAACAGCAAACAATAACAATTTTTAGCTTGTATCAGTACTTCTTCATCATGTCCTTCACCTTCCCTTTAGAGTCTGATGTGAAAATATTCTCCTTAGTGTCTCATAAAGAATCCTTTTTGTATGCATGAACCATGGTGGTTATTTTTCCAAGGTAAATTAGAAGAAACAACAACATATTATAAATATATGAACCCCCAAATTACGTTCTCTTTAAATATGAAGTTCATACAGAAATTTATACAAAGAAACTATGCTCCTTTCTCCAAGTTTAGTCACATCAAAGCCAAAATTTACCAACCTTAAGCCGGGCATCCACTGTGCAATTTTTTGCCCTTTTTGACACGATTTTTCACCCGTGCGACTACTTTTGGCTCAATCGTGCGTCTCACATCGTGTAGTATACACAAGGTAACGAGAAGCGATTAACACCTCACGACCACCTCACGATCGATCGATTGTGTTTGAAATCCTCGTCGCCCCTCGTGAGGCTATGTCACACTACACATGCGCAAACGTAGATACGGAAGAGAAAACAAATGCACAAGACGAAGCAGCATGGCATCACAGCGGACCTGGACCCAAACAATGGAGGGTTGACTTGTTGAGCTGTGGCAGGCACAGTGGAGCCTATTTGGGCAATGCGTTTTTGTTTATTATTCATTCGCATCTGTGGGCATCCGACCACTTCCTACTTCCTCTTCTTCTACTACTGCTTTAACGTTGCAATTCATGCATTCCTTATTTACAATACTTTATTTTATTGTAAGTTCAACAGTGTGAGCAGTCAGATCGCAGCCGGGCATTGGGTCGTATAGTGTGAGAAGAAGAATCATGAGCTGTGACCTGTTAACCTCTACGATTCACTCGTACTGTATGAGCAGCAGCTGAACACCGCGATCGAAAAAGTCGTACAGTGGATGCCTGGCTTTAGGGTGCTGGAAAACTTGTCTTTGAGCCACACAGCTGATATCTACACCAGCTTCCTTCTCTTGCTGACATCTGATACAAGTCTTCATTGTCCCTGCTTCCAGGCAGGAAAGCAATAACAAGATAATCCATTGCCTAATGATTTATGTCATGTGAATGGAATGTACAGTCAACAACACAACACAATCTTCCTCCCATGGCTTAATTACACACCAAAAACAAGTATATACAGGTAAAAACAGGTTTTAAAGTTAGGAGACCAACATCTCCAGATAACAGCGTTAACAACAGTGGCTA